>CABHPH010145470.1:21193-41172 GCA_902168325.1 Peromyscus nudipes | reverse complement strand
TCTCTCTCTCTCTCTCTCTCTCTCTCTCTCTCTCTCTCTCCCCCCTCTCTCCCTCTCTCCCTCCCTCTCCCTCTCCCTCTCTTTCTCTCTCTCTCTCTCTCCCCCGTCTCTCCCTCTCTCCCTCTCTTTACTTGATTATTATTAAATTTATAAATAAACGTACAGAGGTTAAATTAATATGCAGACAACATGCTTTAAAACAGGAAGCTGAACCATTCAAATTCTGACCAATAGGGATCACAAAGTGCCCAGAAGTACTCCATCTTAGGAAACTGCAGCCAGTAAGTAGAGAAAAGTAACTGTGAAGAGTCTGCTCTTGGAAGCTTCTGCCCAGCACTGTCACAGGCTGCCAGAGGGTGGAGCACCCAGATGGCCTGGGAAGGGTCCCTGAGTCCAAGAAAGTGCACAGCATCCTGGGAGGTGTGCTCCACTGAGGAACTGTGATTAAGCATCCCTTCCCAATGGGCACCCCAAAGCCTCTGGTCCACAGTCTGCCATCTGTGTACCCATGCGCTTCTCTTCTACCTGGCCATAGGATGTTTAGTGGAAGTCCTTAGTTGTGGTCTTAATTGTCCCTCTGATCCAGAAACATGGAATCAGCTTCACCAAACTCACAACCACTTGCAACCAGTGTGGCTTGGAGAGAAAGATGGAAAATGGCATCAGAAATGCTCACAAATGGCTTCCTCATCTTCTCTAGCCACAAGTTTGGTTTTGCTTTCTAAGATATTAAAAAGTTGCTTTTCTCATTTTATAGTGCAAATGTTTATTAAAATATTAAAAGAGAACCTTCTTTACTGCAATTAAGAACCAGTGGACCTCAGAACAATTTTTACTTGAGGTAATATTCAAGGGTACCACTGACTGGAGGGCCAGCTTTCAGTAGCCCAGTGTATGCAAAAAAAAAAAAATTAATTCATAAATGCCGCAAGGGCTAAACTTTTTCTATCTGAAAGGAAAATAAGGAAACACTCTTTCTGATGGTAACTTTCACTTTTACTTCATCTTAAAGTATCTCTTTATGAAAATCTGTCTCTATATAGTTACATATCTTTTCACAGAATTCCATTCTCCACACATTCTCCACACAGCTACTATATACCTTCATACTTCTTCTTTACACCGCCACATCTCTCTCCACACAGTTACATTCTCCATACAGCCATATACTTCTTCTACATAGCTATACATATCATCTACACAGCTCTCTCACCATACAGCCACATCTATTCCTTCATACACATCTCTCTCTCTTTCTCTCTCTCTCTCTCTCTCTCTCTCTCTCTCTCTCTCATAGCTACATCTCTTTCTCAGCATGTGTGCACATGCACACGCACACACTTCAGCAGGCAAGCTCTGAATTATTATATGTTACATTTTCAGGGTCAGACCTATTCTCATAACACATGAGAAGTCACACAGTTTTTCTCAGGCTAAGTAGGTCACTTTGACCAGGCAGTGAGTAACACTTTTGGCCAGCCAGTGAGTAACACTTGGCTATGCACATAGCCTGAGTGGTTAGCATTCCCAGACAGAGAATGACATTGAAATTCAGGACCTAAGCAATTGGCTGAACCTTGAGCTTTGTATCATTGGGAGTACATGCAGAAAGCCAGCTACTGCAGGAAAGATATGTCTTAATGTTGTCAGCCTGACTTTGGTTTAACAGACACTTGGGAACTGGGCCTTGAGCAAATCATCTCCAAGGATAACTTAGTCTATTTTGGATTTGCTCTAAAGTCTAAAACCAGCTAACTGTGTAAAAGGCTGTCTTTTGTAGCTGAGAATACTGTTGCTTTCCTATGTCAGTTAGGAAAAACATCCTAGTGTTATTTCCATTCATCAGAATTATACAGCTTAAGGAGAAGTCATTTTCCTGACCATCCACAGCCATATGTGCCCAAAAGATTGATATGTAATCATGAGATTACATATATACATCATATGAGATTACACATTATAATGCAGGTATTGGGGAGATACCACAGCTGTTTTTCCACATGTGAAATTACAGACAGAAGCAACAGTGTTCAAAGTCTGTGGCCCTGTACGTTTTGCTGGAACAGGTTTTCCTTCACCAGAGAATTATTCTTCTGGTGGGTCGACACCTGAACTATCAGTTGCCATCTGCTGTATACTCCCACGGCCTCCAGCACAAGGGCCTGTAACAGGAGAGCTTATATGGTTGAACTAGAGCCAAGTTGCTGGGTCATAGCCAGTGTCCACAGCAGGAAAGAACAATTTAGCAACTTGAAGCAAGTTTGTGTTTACAGTCATTCAGCAAAGTTCTGTGTAAATAGGCCCCCTTGCCATAATAACAGGGATCAGTTCAGAAAATATTGATAAAGGTCAGATACCTACAGTGGGACATTCGAACATACATCAGGAAATGTTCTCTGGGAACATAATAAAGTTATCTAACAGTTTGCATGCAAGCAGAACAGTAAGAAAACACGATGAGACTCAGTGCATTAGTGGTGTACCGCTTATTCTGTGGCTATCCAAACTTCTTCTCCGCCCCCCCCAAAAGATACAACATTTCAGAGCACTGTATTAAACAAGAATTTTCATAAAGACCGTGACTTATATCCTACTATTTTTGCATGTAGCAGAAAGCTTCAAAATTTTAACTCCTGAAAATCAATTTTAGTTCTATATACAGAAGTCGCAAAGAGCTTCAAAAGGCTGAATTTGAGGCCGCAGCACCCACAATGCCATCAATATTTAATTGCAAGCTAAATGTCCTTTTACAGAACAGGTATAGAAGTGGAAAAGTAAAAACCAACAACATCATACCATCTTTCCGAAGAGCGTGTGGTGAGTGTAAAGGCATCAAAACCAGTTGGCTGAAGTCAGTAGGATGCGCCACAGAGGTACCTTTCCATGTCAGAGTATCTACTGACAAAACATATAACTGACAAATTGTTTAAATCATAGTTTCCCAGACGTGGCAGAGGAAACTTCTCTATTGAATCTGACTTCATCTTTTTAGCAATCACTCCTGACTCTGGTGCCCAGGAGAGGGGCACATTTGTTAGTTACTGGAAAGCTGCATTTTTCTGCGAAAGTGAAAATGTACTGGAGTATTTTGTTTGTGTTCCTGCACGATAGCAAGGACATAACTCTGGCACATATCTGTGAGTTCAGAAAACGCGCTCCTATTCAGATGATGTGCTATAGCCGGCTCATGGAAGCTCTTAAGAGTCGATTGGAAGCCGGGCAGTGGTGGCCCACGCCTTTAATCCCAGCACTCAGGAGGCAGAGCCAGGTGGATCTCTGTGAGTTCGAGGCCAGCCTGGGCTACCAAGTGAGTTGCAGGAAAAGGCGCAAAGCTACACAGAGAAACCCTGCCTTGAAAAACCAAAAACAAACAAACGAAAAAAAAAGAGTCGATTGGAAAAGGCCTCAGCAGCTACTCACCTTGCAAGATGCAGGAAAAGCGTTCAGGCCTAGCTACCCTAAACTTGTGGCTCCGGGTCCGGCCTCATGCACGATCTTATCCCGCCCTTCTCACCCCAGAGCTGGGAGAGGAACTGGACACTCAAGCTGAGCAGCTCCAGGTGGGAATCAGCAGCAGCCTGGCTGTAACCAACTCCCAACTTCCTAGAGTTTCCTTGGCTCTTCGATCCCTTTCCCAGCTCCAAGGCCTCCCTGGCTTCCCCTAGCTCTCCGGCGCCAGCCGGTAAGGTGGCAGGAGCAGCTCAGCAGCCGCCCCCCGGAGCTGAGCACAGGTGGTGCATAGGGTTCCTCCAAGCTTACCCCAGACCACCCGGGCTCCGGCTCCGGCTCCGCCTCCGCGCGACACCTCCGCCGGGTTCCAGCATCAGGCCATGGTGCTCTGCTTTTGGAGACAACCTTGGGCTCAGTGGTCATCCCTGCCCTCCTCCAGTCTGCATCTCTCTCCTGGCTCAGGCCCTGGCGCGGCCCCAAGTCCCCATCCCAGGCCCCTCCGGTCGCGCCAGGCGGCGGCGCTTATCTGGGTCGCGGAGCGGGGGTCTGGCACTGTCCCGCAGGTGGTAGATGAAATCTTGGCAGCTGTCCTGCTCCAAGGCCCTTCGGCCGCAGCGCTTGGTCACAGAGCGCGTCCCTGGTCCCTGGCCCCGGGCTCCCCCCCGATTCCCGCATCCTCGGACCGCGCGGGGCAGGCAGGCGCAGGAGAAAGCCCTCCGCCTTCCAGCTCAGAGCCGCCGCCGCCGCCTGCCAGTAAGCGCTCCCAGCCTGAGCCACAGCTCCAGCAGGCCGGCCTCCCACCGGTTGCATGCAGCTCTCTGCTAGTCGCTCGCTCGGGCTTTCTCCCGAGCGGCCCCTAGTTCCACCCTTAGCGCAGAAGGGAGGAAGTGAGGCACAGACCGGCTCGCCTCTCCGCGCTCCGGCCACTACTCGCGGCGGTCCGGGGCGGGTCCCCGTCAAGGTTGCGCGCTGAGGACTGGGGATCGCTGCTGTCTCAAAGCAGACAAGCCAGCGGGGTGATGGGAACAGGGGCACTTCTCGCCACAGGAGAGCTTGATTATGCCCAGGACCCCAAGCTGCGGGTGACAGTGCCCGGGCTCAGGCAATGGGAGCTGGTAGGCGTGCCAGAACCTCTTGGCACCCCCTTCTTCCGCCCAGATGCAAATCTAGCATCCCCCGACCGCTGCCCACCCACCCCCACTCTCACCCCCGCCTCTGGAGGCCCGCATGGGTCCAATGCACGTTCTTGGGTGTATGAAGTGAAGGCTCAGAGATGGACCACACCTGCCGAGATCTCAGTACCTTCTTCGAACTTGGAAAGCAGGATCTAAGCAGAAACCTCGGGGCTAAGGACATCACGCGCCCAAATGCGAGGTTTCGAGCCAAGATTTGCCAAAAAAGAGTGGATGCCCAGCGTGGGTTGATTTGGAGAAGGTGGAGGTAATGATCAGAAGTGAGGGCAGATGCATGACCCCCTGGGAAAGACGCTGAGGCTCACTTGGAGCTTCACAGGTCCTGATAGGTTTTCTAAGCAGCTGATTGAAAAGGCAAGGAAGGGTTGCCAGCATTTCCCTAGCACAGGAGGTAGAGGATCCAGAGTTTGTGGATGTTTGGAAAGACCTCAGTCACTTCTCATCTACCCATCCCTTCAGTTTTTTAGGCACTAAGCCCAGAAATAACCATGAATTATTGAGCTTGTTTGTGTGCACAAGGCACTGTGCCACAGCTTTTTGTACAATTTCATTTAATTCTGTAGTTAGCCTTGAACGTGTGTGTGTGTGTGTGTGTGTGTGTGTGTGTGTGTGTGTGTGCTACCCATGTTATCCCTGAAAAAGCAGACTCAAAAAGGTGCTGCTTGCCCAAAATCCTAATAAGGGACTAATCTTTCTCCCTCTCCCTCCCTCAGGACTGCTTCCCTCCACCCTCTTCCCTTCTCTCTCCCTCTCTTCCCCCCACCCCCACCCCTCTTACATATTTAGATAATCCTGATGTTAAACATCCTTCTAGAACAATTAACTAGCACCCTTAGCCATAAGGTTGCACTGTCTCTAACAATGTCTCATAGAAAATCTTTTGCACACAGAGATAATGTAGGATCCCAGAGAATATTTGCTTGATAGTCAAAATCTGAAGTTCTGTGGTGAGTGGTGCTAGGCTTTGTGGAGTTTATATTGGAGTAATAGAGAATGGACAGTTGTTGTTATAAAGAGCTGTGAAAAGCAGGTAGAACCCTTCTATTTTTCTTATTTTCTGTATTTATTTTTTCTACTTTGTTTGTTTTGAGACGGGGGTTTTTCTGTGTAGCTTTGAAGCCTGTCCTGAAACTCACTTTGTAGTGCAGGCTGACCTGCAACTCACAGAGATCCAACTGCCTCTGCCTCCAGAGTGCTGGGATTAAAGGCATGCACCACCACTGCCCAACTTAAAAAGTTTTAAAAGTAGAAAAAAATAAGACTTTCTGTCTCAGTTCTACTGTCAGAGCAACAATAGGGAGGGAGAGAGAGAAAGACTAGTCCCTTATTAGGATTTTGGGCAAGCAGTACCTTTCTGAGTCTGCTTTTTCAGGGATAACATGGGTAACACACACACACACACACACACACACACACCACAACATGGTGTTGCTGCTGCAAATGCTTCTGAAGATGAAGCTTAAGAACTTTTAGTTTGCATGCTTAGAAAAAGCACCTTTGGAAAAAGGGAGTCAATGGCAGCTATGGCACCCTCTTGGTGATGTCATTATAGCTGATATTCTTAAGCATTTGTTACACCGTGTACTTTACACATTACTGTATTTCACCTACATTAGCCCTCCATTTTATATGTAAGAAAAGAAGCACAGAAAAATTTAGTAGCTTCTCCAAGTAGCTAAGTCCTGACAGCCAAGATTCACATTGAAGTATGCCTGGCCCCAGAGCCTGTGTTTTCTTTTTGAGGTGTAGTTGTTTATTTTTGTTTTTATGTGAAAGAGTCTTGTGTGGCTGAGGCTGTCTTTGACCTTCTGATTCTTCTTCCCTTACTTCCTTGAATGCTGGTCTTACAAGAGTGAGCCACCACACTCAGATAGAACCTGTTTTGTATGCCACACTGTTGCACACAAAACTTTGTACTCAGAGGTACTTTTACCTCCAGGATGAAAGTACCCAGGATCTTTACTCTTCCGCTGAGATTTCCAAAGTTTCTTATCGACTTGTCCCTTGTCTACTATGTGACTTCATTTGCTGAAAATCCTTTCTGAAATGTGGTGCCTAAGATGAACCCAGCAAGTTAGTGTCAGGCAGCATTTCTGGTGTCACCTTTGGGCTCAAGTTTCTACTTTGCTTTATGGATGGCAGAACCTAGGATGCAGCAGATAAAACACTTTGTGTCCCACGCATCTTTTATGCTGCTCATTGATCACATCCTGCTACCCGTAATGCAGACCCTGTGTAAAACTAGAGGTGATGCCATGATGAGCTCTCAAAACCCAAATTCCATTCTGGAGGAGTAGTTGTGGGTGTCTAATGACAGAAGTTCCATCCATCATAATTTCTGCTGATTCAGTTCTTGGCTTTATACAAATGAGATCCAGAGCTATCTTCTAATGATTAGCACTGGCCTGAAGTACTCACAAACCTCCTCCTCATTCATTATCACACTTGCAGAAGAGATTTGCAATGTCTTGGAGCTCATGTTCTGTGACACCGGCTTTCTCATCTTGGTCATTAGTCTCCTTTGAAAGCTCTTAGCATCATCCTTTCCTGTTTGTGTGAATTTTTCTTGAGATGAAATGGAAGCAGTTGGGAACTTGGAAGCAACCACTTTCTCCATCCGAGTGTTCTTATTGGCTATTATTCCAAGGAGAGAATTGTTCTACTATGTTCAAGATACTTATTCCTCCTGCTTAGATTGTTTGAGGTTCTTCTTGGTTTTATGTTTTACAGCTACAATTTTGTAACTACCATTTCCTTCACTTTAAAGGAAGCAGAGTCTTATTAGCTCTATCATTTAAAAGCCACACCACTGTAGAGAGAACCATGAGAGGCCTGAGGGCAAAGCACTGGGCCCCAGGCCTGGCACTCCTTTACTGTGTCTTCTCTGTGGTCACACAGGTTTGTATTTGTTCATTTGTTCATAATGAGGCCAAGGAGAGAGCAGAGGTCAGATTTCTGAATCTCATCTCCCTCCAACATTGGATAAAAATTATTTTTTGATATAGGATATAACGAGAAATCCATGGAGTCTGTTTAAAGGGCAAAGGATCTATTAGGGGAAAATCTCACTGTACAGAACAGAATTGATACAGGTTCTGGAATGCTGTTCCAGCTGCCTGGAACAGTCCCGCATCCAAGTCCCAAGATGGATTGAAGAGAGTGATGCCTACGTGCATCCAAAGTCATAGGCAGGTGGAGCAGTTACCTGCTGCATCTCTAGGGGTGGTTCTTCAAGGTCATAGACAGAACAGCTACTCACTACAATAGGATCTCATCCAACCCAGGTTGTCCTCAAATTCATTCTGCAACAGAAGATGACCTTGAATTTCTAATGTGCCTGACTTCTACAGCTGAGATTATACTCTTGTAATTAGTGTCTGATTCATGCTGTACTGGTAAACTAATGCAGGACATCCTGCATGCTAGGTAAGAGCTCTAGCACACTCCTACCTCCAGGTCCCAAATAAATATTTTTACTTTAAAAATAATTTTTTAAAATGTGTGTATGTATATACTTGTGTTTTAGAACAGTGCTCATGCTGCCCAAGCTGGCCCTAAAGTTGCTATGTAGCTATAGCCCAGGATAATGTCCTGCCTCTATCTTCCAAGTTCTGGGATTATAAGCATGGTCTACCTTGTCTAGCTTTTCCTATCACATTTATTTATTTTTCTCAATACCAGTGTTTATTTTATAATTTATAATTATTTCTTTTATTTTTATTAAGAAATTTTTTATTCATTTTACATACCAACCATAGATTCCCCTCTCATCCTCCCTCCCACTCCCTCCAGCCTTTCCCCCTGCCCAGCTCATTCCCCATCTCCTCCTCTGAAAAGGTAAGGCCTCCCATGGAGAGTCAGCAAAACCTTGTACATTCAGTTGAGGCATGTCTAAGCCCCTCCCCCTGCATCAAGGCTGTGCAAGGTTTCCCACCATAGGTAATGGGCTCCAAAAAACCGGTTCACGCACCAGGGATAGATCCTGATCCCACTGCCAGGAGGCCCCTTAAACAGACCAAGCTACACAACTCTCTCACTTATGCAGAGGACCTAGTCCAGACCCATGCAGTCTCCACAGCTGTGTGGAGGCCCAAATTACTCAGGGTCAGAGAATCTGAGCTTGCTTTACATAGCAGGGCTGCATAAAGGGATGATTTGACCACGGGCGTGGTTACCAGGTGTTTGGAAGAGTCTACACTTGACTGTATGGTGTGCTTTGATCTAGCAAAGGGGAGGTCCTTTGCCCCACCCTGTGGCATTGTTATAACAAGCCCTTTTGAATAAACAGAAGAGGCCGTTGTGTATTGATCCAGGTCCTCCCAAGGCTATCCTGTGTTTCTGTCTTTCCTCTCATCGAATAGGTCTCTCTTTCTACCTAAAATTTTCTTATCACTCTCTCCTCCTCATAGGAATTCTGGAAAAGGTGGGAGCTGGCCTTCCACACAGCTGTTGGTCAGAAGTTCATGAGTTTCCACTAGCTTGGTTTGGTTGTA
Organism: Peromyscus nudipes; assembly: GCA_902168325.1. Taxonomy (NCBI): domain Eukaryota; kingdom Metazoa; phylum Chordata; class Mammalia; order Rodentia; family Cricetidae; genus Peromyscus; species Peromyscus nudipes. The sequence goes on along the minus strand of CABHPH010145470.1, from coordinate 32,036 downwards.
TCTGTAAGTTTCCCCATCATGATCTTGATGCCTCTTGTTCATAGAACCATTCTTCCCTCTCTTTGACTGGTTTTCTGGTGCTTGGCTGTGGATCTCTGCATCTATTTCCATCAGTTAGTTACTGGATGAAGGCTCTATGATGAAACTGAGAAGGTTCTATAAGGCAAAGGACATGGTAGAGAAGACAAAATGACAGCCTACATAACGGGAAAAGATCTTCACCAACCCCACATCTGACAGAGGGCTGATCTCCAAAATACATAAAGAACTCAAGAAACTAGACAGCAAAATACCAAACAATCCAATTTAAAAAATGGGCTACAGATCTAAAAAGAGAATTCTCAACAGAAGAATCTCAAAAGGAAGAAAGACATTTAAGGAATTGCTCAACATCCTTAGTCATCAGGGAAATGCAAATCAAAACGACTCTGAGATACCATCTTACACCTGTCAGAATGGCTATATCAAAAACACTGATGACAGCTAATAGTTGGAGAGGATGTGGAGAAAGAGGAACACTCCTCCACTGTTAGTGGGAGTACAAACTTGTACAGCCACTCTGGAAATCAGTATGGTGACTTCTCAGAAAACTGAGAATCAATCTACTTCAAGACACAAGGATACCACTCTTGGGCATATACCCAAGAGATGCTCAATCATACCACATGGACACTTGCTCAACTATGTTCATATCAGCATTATTTGTAGTAGCCAGAACCTGGAAAGAACCTAGATGCCCCTCAACCAAAGAATGGATAAAAAAAATGTGGCACATTTACACAATGGAGTATTACACAGCCTCATAAAAAGAGTTTGGCAATGTTCCTTCTGTTTCTATTGTTTGGAACAATTTGAAGAGTATTTGTATTCTTCTTAGACATTCTGGTAGAATTCTATGCTGAAACCATCTGGCCCTGGGCTTTTCTTGGTTGGGAGACTTTTGATAACTGCTTCTATTTTCTTAGGGTTTACATATCTATTTAAATTGTTTACCTGATCTTGATTTAATTTTGATATGTGGTACCTATCCAGAAAATTGTCCATTTCTTTTACATTTTCCAATTTTGTGGAGTATAGGTTTTCAAAGTATGACCTAATGGTTCTCTGGATTTCCTCAGTGTCCGTTATTATGTCCCTCTTTTCATTTCTGATTTTGTTAATTTGGATATTCTCTCTCTACTTTTTAGTCAGTTTGGATAAGGGTTTGTCTATCTTGTTGATTTTCTCAAAGAACCAACTCTTTGTTTCATTGATTCTTTATATTGTTCTCTTTTTTCTATTTTATTGATTTCAGTCCTCAGTTTGATTATTTCCTATAATCTACTCCTCCTGGGTGAGTTTGCTTCTTTTTGTTCTAGAGCTTCCAGGAGTGCTGTTAAGTCACTAGTGTGAGATTTCTCCAACTTCTTAGTGGTCTGAACTTTCCTCCTGGCACTGCTTTCGTGGTGTCACATAAGTTTGGGTATGTTTTCCATTCATTTTCGTTGAATTCTATGAAGTCTTTAATTTCTTTCTGTATTTCTTCCTTGACCCAGTGATGATTCAGTTGAGCATTGTTCATTTTCCATGAGTTTGTAGGCTTTCTGTAATTTGTGTTGTTGTTGAATTCTAACTTTAAGCCATGGTGGTCTGATAAGATACAGGGGGTTATTCCATTTTTTTTTAAATCTGTTGAGACTTGTTTTGTTACTGAGTATGTGGTCAGTCTTGGAGAAGGTTCCATGAGGTGCTCACAAGAATGTTTATTCTTTTGTGTTTGGGTGAAATGTTCTATAGGTGTTTGTTAGGTTCATTTGAGTCATAACATCTATTAATTCCCCTATTTCTCTGTTAAGTTTCTGCCTGGCAGACCTGTTCAGTGGTGAGAGTGTGGTGTTGAAATCTCCCACTACTAGTGTATGATGTGTGATTTAAGCTTTATTAATGTTTCTTTTACAAATGTAGATGCCCTTATATTTGGGGCATAAATGTTCAGAATTGTGACTTCATCTTGATGGATTTTTCCTGTAATGAATATGAAATGTCCTTCTTTATTTCTTTTGATTAATTTTAGTTTGAAGTCTATTTTGTTAGATATTAAAATAGTTACACCAGCTTGTTTCTTAGGTCTGTTTGATTGGAAAATCTTTTTCCAACCCTTTACTCCGAGACAATATCTTTGAGGTTGAGTTGTGTTTCTTGTATGCAGCAGAAGTATGGATTCTGTTTTTGTATTCATTCTGTTAGCCTGTGTTTTTTTATAGGCAAATTGAGTACATTGATATTAAGAGATATTAATGGCCAGTGATGTTAATTCTTGTTATTTTTGGTTTTGGTGGTGGTGGTGGTAGTGTGTGTGTGTGTGTGTGTGTGTGTGTGTGTGTGTGTGTGTGTGTTTGCCTCCTTTGGGATTTGCTGGTGTGCCATTATCTATTGCCTGTGTTTTGGTGGCTGCAGCTAAATTCCTTGGGTTGGAGTTTTCCTTCTAGTAGTTTCTGTAGAGCTGGAATTGGTGGACATGTAATGTTTAAATCTAGTTTTGTCATGGAATATCTTTTTTCTCCATCTATGGTGATTGAAAGCTTTGCTGAGTATAGTAATCTGGACTGGCATCAGTGGTCTCTTAGTATCTGCAGAACTAACGAGGACTATGGGGGTCCAGCCCCTCAATAGTCCCCACCCAGGGTCCAAGAAGAATCTACAACCAGCTGATAATTTAGTCTTTGATAATATGAAATGAATCTACATACACAAAACTCCTTAGTCAATACACTTTGTTCTTCTGAGTCAGTTCTCTCTCTACACAGCTTCTATTCTGCTTTCATGCCTAGTTCCTTTCTTGCCTGATTTGTCTCTATCTTTATCTGTTATCCCTTCTAAGTTCTATCTTAATTCTCTCATCTTAGTTCTGCCTCATCTAGGTCCTTCTCATCTTGTTCTTACCCATCTAGTACTTTCCTGTCTGGCTCTTCCTCATCTTCCATCCTGACCTCCAGTTCTCTAGTCAAAAATCCTCTCCAGCCAAAATCCTCAATATCCTCTCTTCATTCTCCTTATCCCTCCATTCCCCATCTCTGAGATATTCAGTTATAAACCCAAGCCACAGCGATCCTCTGGCAGAGCAAGGTCACCAGGCTTGAATTCTTACGGGGTCATAAAGGTAGGTAAGAATTTTCCTCAGACAGTGTCCATCAGGCTTTCTTTTACAACTCAAATGAGTGCTAATGATCGGTTAGTCAAAAAGGGAACTTATGTGCTCAATCTACATTCCTAGAAGTGGTTAGGTAAGAAATTAGGAGTATATTAGTAAGGCTGTAAGAAAGGAGGGTCTCATCCTAAATAGCACAAGTAATAAAGCTATCCTCCTGACCCAGGAGACAGGTGTTGTTTCCTTTGGCCTTGGATGCTTGATAGATATTTTAGATAAATACACTGTTAGGAGTTCTTGGAAGCATGCATAGCATTACAAGAAAAACACTGTAGGAAACAGCTAATATATATTACAAAAGCTAAAATATCACCAAGACTTCTTAAGCCATGGCTTGACCTTTGGAGAAGTCCTTGACTTTTCCAAGTAGTAGCTTCTGTGATAGTAGCTGAAATCCATTACATTTTCCTGCAGCTTGCAGCACAGAACATCTGTCCAGAACCTTCTGGCTTTCAGAGTTTCTATTGAGAAGTCAGGTGTAATTCTCATAGGTCTGCCTTTATTTGTTACTTGACTTTTTCCTTTGCTGCTCTTAATATTCTTTCTTTATTCTGTATGCTTAGTGTTTTGACTATTATGTGGCAAGGGGACTATTTTTGTGGTCCAGTCTATTTGCTGTTCTGTATGCTTCTTATACCTTCACAGGCGTGTCTTTCTTTAAGTTGGGAAAGTTTCCTTCTATGATTTTGTTGAATATATTTTCTGTGCCTTTGAGATGGAATTCTCCTTCTTTTATCCCTATTCTTAGGTTTGGTCTTTTATTTATTTATTTATTTATTTATTTATTTATTTATTTATTTATTTATTTATTCATTTATTTATTTATTTATTTTTGGTTTTTTGAGACAGGGTTTCTCTGTGTAGCTTTGCGCCTTTCCTGGACCTCACTTGGTAGCCCAGGCTGGCCTGGAACTCACAGAGATCCGCCTGGCTCTGCCTCCCGAGTGCTGGGATTAAAGGCGTGCGCCACCACCGCCCGGCCAGTTTGTGTTTTCTTATTGCCTGTTTCAATTTTCAAGTCTTGAACTGTTTCACCTGTTTGGTATTTTTTTCTTGGCTTTCTTTAAGGGATTTATTGATTTCCTCCATTATTTTTTGTCTTTTCCTCCATTTCTTTAAGGGAATTTTTCATTTCCTCTTTTAGGGCCTCTATCATCTTCATAAAGTTGTTTTTAAGGTCGTTTTCTTCTGGATCATCTGCATTGGGATGTTCAGGTCTTGCTGTTGCAGGATCACTAGGTTCTGGTGGTGTGGTATTGCTCTTTACATTGTTGAATGTGTTCTTACACTGCCATCTACCTATTTCTTTAATCTGTGTAAGTGGAGCTCTGGGTTGCTCTTCCAATAGGTGCAGGTGTTGCCTGTGGCTCCAGTGGTTGCTCTTCTTCCCAATCAGTGCAGGAGGAGCAGGAGGGTTGTTTGGCTCCAGTGGTAACTGGTGCTGCAGAGGATGGTTGTCCAGGGGCTGGCGGAGGAGGTTGCTGCCAGGTCTCTGGGGCTGCAATGGCTGGGGGTGAGGGGCACAGAATGTGTCCCCAGGGCTTAGGGGCTAGAGAACTGGGTGGTCCAGTTGGGAGATCAGGGCCTTACTTCTTCCCTATCAGTGCAGGGTAGGGTTCCAGTGGTCTCTGGTGCTGCAGAGGATGGTTGTCAGAGGGGTGGGGGTGAGGAGGTTGCTGTCAAGTCTCTGAGGCTGCAATGGCTGGGGGGGGGCAGGGAGAGGGGCACAGAGTGTGCCCTGGGGCCAGAGAACTGGGCTGTCTAGTCCGAAGATCAGGGCCTTATCTCGCTTAAGGCTCTGGTGATTGCTGGTGCCACAGGGGATGGTTGGCGAGGGGGTGAGGATTGAACTTATTTTTTTTATTTTAATTATTTTTACTGGTTTTTTTTTTTTTTTTTTTTTTTAGCTCATGCCATGTGTCAGACACTTTTAAAAACGCTATGAATTAGCTCATATAATCTTCATAACAATTCACTGGGAAAGATGTTAATCACCCCCACTGTTCCCTATGGAAACTAAGTTTGGAAATGTAAGTAGCAATAGTTTGTATCCTGCAATCCCAGCATGTGGTGGATGTGGAGGAAAATGAATCAGGAGTTTAGGGCCAACCTAGGCAAAATAGTGAATTTGAAGTCAGGCTGGGCTACATGAGACACTGTCTAAAACAATGAAACAAAGCCAGGAAGAGGAGGAGGAAGACACTTAAGTAGCACGCTCAAGTTCACACAGGTAGTCAGTAGCACAGATGGCCTGTGTGAGTCTCAGGCCTGGCTGTTGATCATTTTCCACTGCAAGTGGCCTAGGTGAGAACCCAGGTCACTAGGTGGTTCAGATGGCCAGTTTTGATCTTGTCCCTTCTCCAGCCTTGCTGGCTGCAGTAGACCCTGACTTTGTTTTCTGTGTGTGAAGATGGGAGGACTCAACAACATGCATTTGTGACTTGTGTGGTTTTTGCAGACTGTCCTGTGCATCCATTTATGGGCGAAGTTCACCAAGCAACTGCTGGGTGTCCCATGGAGTATGCTGTGCTTAATGTGGTTTGTTTTTGTTTTATGTGTATGGGTGTTTTGTCTATATGAATGTCTATAGAACATATGTGTTCAGTACTCCAGGAGGCTAGAAGAGGTCATCAGATCCCCTGGTACTGAAATTACAGATGGTTGGGAGCCTCAATATGGGTGCTAAAAACTGAACCCAAGTTCTCTGCAAGAACAGCAAGTGCTCTTAACTGCTGAGGTATGTATCTGGTCCCCAATTAATGCACTTTTAATTATTACTATTACTAGTTAAAATCCTTAATATTATTATTATCCTGAATTTATAGGCAAGAATATCAAAATTCTGAGGCTCCAGTCACCTGCTCAAGGTCACACCACTAGTAAGCTATGGAGAAGAGATTCAAATCCAGGTTAGGGGACCTTCAGAGACTTAAATTCAACTGCTACAACGTGCCTCCCCATGACAACATGCCTCCCCATGACTCTCATGTCAGAATTGCCCTACAGGAATCCTTCACATTTTTTTTTCTTTTCTTTTCTTTCTTTTTTTTTTTTTTTTTTTGTTATTTTGAGACAGGGTTTCTCTGTGTAGCTTTGGAGCCTGTCCTGGAACTCACTCTGTAGCCCAGGCTGGCCTTGAACTCACAGAGATCCACCTGCCTCTGCCTCCCGAGTGCTGGGATTAAAGGTGTGCACCACCACCACCACCACCACCACCACCACCACCACCACCACCACCCGGCTTGTCCTTCACATTTTTATAACAACTTCTGGAGACTTTTATGATCACCTTGGACAGTCAAATACACATTCTAAAATGAGTATTTATGGTGCCTAGGAAAGTCAAACACACAACTTGAAAACAAGTTATATGTGACTTCCTAAAGAATTGCTTAAAGGCCAGGGGATTACACAGACTCCAAGCAACACACTCTGCTCCTATATTCTGCTCAGCTGGTCTCACCTCCTAAGCAGCAGCATTGCCTCCTGGCTCTCTCCTGCTGCACTTCCTCTCCTACGTCTACAATTCTGCCTCATGCCCATATGTGTTGAGTTATCTTCTGCCAACAAAGATGCTAATTTCTCTATCTGAAGCTGTCTGATTTCAGACTTTGCACGTAAACCTCCAGTAACAGCACCTATATTTTCCCCCACTTGATAATTAGAAATAGGTATTGTTCTCCATTGCCAAATTAAAGCACAGTGCTCGCCCCAAAGGCAGTAAGATGTGATTCTTTTCTGAGTCAAACATGAGTGAGGACAGCTTGGGAACACAGATTCAGGTTGACCTGGAAGGATGTGGTCACATGACTTTTTATAGCCATGGAACAAAAGAATGTCATAAATCGATGCATTTGACAAATGCATCATGGAGATATCAGGTAAGTGGGTTAAAACAAAATGAGAAAATCTCAGCAATAGGTTTTAGATGTTCTCTGATGCCTTTCTTAGCTCCTGAGTTGGTGGAAGCTAGTGGTCTAAGAAGTCATTCCAACTAGTTCTTCTGTGGCAGAGCATCAACTGTGCTTCAGAATTTTGCCTGAAGCTCTTTCCCTCATTCTTGTTGCTGCTGCACATCATCTTTTAGACACTCTAGCCTCTAAAGAATGGCAGAGTGTTCATGTTTCCTGAGTTCTTCAAAAGTGCAAAGCTCCAAGAGAGCCTGTTCAGTTTGGTCCCAAAAGTCATCCAGCTTACTCATGAGCCCCATAGCAGGAGAGTGGTAACTGCCAAACAAAATATTCATCTTCTTTTCCATCTCTGCAGCTCTCTTGGCTTCTGTTGTCATGTGACCCCTGTTTATCTCAAGTCTCTTTTCAAGTGATCCAATTCTGGCCTTTTTGCTAACTAGCTTTTTGCCCTTGTGTAGCAGCTCTGAACAGGAAGATACAGCACTTGACTGTAGCATTCTTCTCACATCTGGTTGTAAGCTTCACTGGAGAATTCTGCAAGGCTCATTCCTTGTTTTACCATGTCCATCTCTTGCATAAGAACACCCTGGGCCTTTTTCATTTTCTTTTTTTCTTTTTTTTTTTAAGATTTATTTATTTATTATGTATACACTATTCTGCCTGCATGTGTCCCTGCAGGCCAGAAGAGGGCACCAGATCTCATTACAAGTGGTTGTGAGCCACAATGTGGTTGCTGGGAATTGAACTCAGGACCTCTGGAAGAGCAGTCAGTGCTCTTAACCACTGAGCCATCTTTCCAGCCCCTTTTTCATTTTCTTTGGAGAACTTCTCATAAGGGCTATGATCAAGATAGGTAATGTAATTTGTTGGTACCAACTCAACAGTTTTTCCCTTTTTATTTCCAGACAGCTCATAGGGGTGATGTAGGTAATAATGAAGCATAGTCAGCAATTCTTTTTTGATCAATTCTGCACTTCTCTGTAAATCTTTTAGAGGTGGTTTACATTTACAGGTCTTAAAACAGTTTCCTTTACTTCACACGCTCTTAGTATATCCTTCCGAACAGATTTGTGCATTTCTTTTATTTCCTTTACATGCTCAGCTTCTCATATGGCCTGCTTTCCAGCATCCACATCAGCAGTATCTTCAATGTAGGAATCATCTATTTCATGCTCTTCCAGCTCCTTCTCAGCATTTTCTGGTAGAACCATTTGAAAATCTTTCTTAGGAGCAGGGAGGCCCACCAACCCTAGCTGGAGATGTTCACAAGATTCTCTTTCCATGTGCTTCATGTAAGAGGACTCACTATATAGTCTACCATTCCATCCTCTGGACTAATGCTTACCTAGTGTCTAAATGGTGTTCTACCTATGGTGGCATTAGTGACTGGTTTGGGTTTTGATCCACTTTGGGAAATCAGCACTTCAGTTCCATTTGGAGGAATCCTGAAAGGGGGAGAAAGAAGCCTATGTGTGTGATTGATATATTGTGCACCCCAATAAACTTACCTGGGGTCAGAGAACAGAACAGCCACTATATTAAACATAGAGTTTGGGCAGTGGTAGCACACACCTTTAATCCTAGCATTCCAGAGGCAGAGATCCATCTGGATCTCTGTGAGTTCAAGGCCACACTGGAAACAAGCAGGCATGGTGACACAAACCTTTAATCCCAGCACTTAGATCTCATGTCTTGATTGGGAAAGACACACACCTTTAATCCCACAAAGTGATGGCAGGAAGCAGAAAGGTATATAAGGCGTGAGGACCAGGAACTAGAGGCTTTTAAGCTTTTAGTAGCAGTTCAGCTGAGATCGATTCGGATGAGGACTCAGAGGCTTCCAGTTTGAGGAAACAGGATCAGCTGAGAAGTTGTTGAGGTGAGGTTAGCTGTGGCTTGTTGTGCTTCTCTGATCTATCAGAATTCACCCTAATACCTGGCTCCCGGGTTTTTTTTATTAATAAGACCCTTTACATATATGGAGTCTGCACAACCTGACGCTGTGGGATCATACCAGAGAAGACACTCTCATGAAGTGGGGTATTAAGCCCATGTTTCAGTGGAGTGCCACATTGGTCAAGGCCATGAGGTTCTGAGAATCCTGCAGAACCTGTCTTGGGAAGCCAGTCAGCGGTGTTCTCAGAGTGATGTCGTTGCTTATGAATGACATTGTACTCAGACAGGATAGTGCTGTAAGTACAGTCTGTTATTCCAGACTCCTCTGCAGTCTGCTGAGCAACTTCACTGGCCTGGCCTACCTTGACAACTTCCTAGAGTTCTGTATCTGAATCTGAGGGGTGGGCAGCGCTAGTTTCTCTTTTTAGGAAATGCAGAGATCCCAAGAGTTTGAAGAATAGCTGATGGCAAATCAGATTCTTTTTCCCTTTTTAAATCCTGCTTCTCTTTTCTTATGTCTCTTCCTTCTATTTCAGATCTTACTCCCCATCAAGATCCTGCTGTCATCATTTCCTGAAATCTACATCAAGGGCCTGGTAATTCTTCTCAGAAGTATCATAAAAACCAAGAGCAGGCTTCTGTCAAATGGGATTTCGGCATTATAATCAACTCCTCTTCTTTTTCCTTTTGCTCAAAGCTCTCGTCTTTTCTGAAGGGCAGCAAGGCCTTCTTTCAGCTGTTTCTCACTTGCTTTCCTCTCAGCCTTCTTTCTTTGAGTATTGGCCAGGTGCCTCAGAAAGCATCTCATGTTCATCCTCATCCATATCAATTGGATTTGGCCGAGCTGGTTTTGTTTCTAGATTTGGATATCTCCTCAGGTTTGAGTTTTGGGGGTTATCTGTTGTTTCCTCTTCATTGTGCCTTTGGGCACATTTGTCCAGGAGGAATTCATGGTGTTCCAAGCACCAGGCTGCTGTTCTTCCAATGATTGGAGGGATGGTACTCCACAGCATTGGCATCAGCTTGGCCAAGTACAAGAGTTTTTCCTTCTCTTCTCTAGACCATTCAGTTTTTTTAATACTTGGCTCCAGCCATTCATAACATCAGGCTTTGTAATGCTTTGCTGATTTCCTATGCAGCAATGAGGCAATCATAGAACACTGGTTTTCCCCATATTTCACTAGTACTGCATTCAGAATTTCATCCTTGGTATTTCTCCACACACACCTTTTCATCATAAACTGAGGCATCTTGGTGTCTGAGTGTCCTGGCAGGTGCTAAGAGGAAAAAAAACAAAAAACTGGGATCTTAGAATTCAGTTAGTGGGGCATTTATGTAGCAGGAAGGAGGCCCTCAGTTCACTCCATAGCACCACATAAAATGCAGTTAAACAAATAACCAGCCATATCTGTAATGATTGCTTCTTCCTTCTTATGAGGACCAATTCAGATGAGGCAGCATTTAAAGGGACATTAGAGAAACTTCTAACTCAAAATTTAGAGGGGAAGATTAGAGTCCTTTAGCAAAGTCTAACTTGCTAATATCAACATCTAACCTTCCTTAATTTATCTCTAATTTATGGTCGCTCATCTTTCATTTGTCAAATGTGTTTATTTCAGAAGTGAAGCCTTTTGGGGCCCAGAGAGATGGGTTAGCAGTTAAGAGCACTTGCTGCTCTTTCAGAGGACAGGAATTTAGGTCCAGCACCCATATTGCATAGATGACAACAACCTGTAATTCTAATTCAGATGGTGTGACATCCTCTTCTGCTGGTATTTGTGGACACCTTTAGACACATGTACAGAGAGAGAGAGAGAGAGAGAGAGAGAGAGAGAGAGAGAGAGAGAGA
>CABHPH010145470.1:0-19916 GCA_902168325.1 Peromyscus nudipes | reverse complement strand
CTCTCGTCCTCCACCTCCTCTGCTGCCACCATGCCTAATGTCTCTGGATGGAGAATGCCTTTCCCGGGATCGGGACCTGGATCTACGCTTCTTGCACTGGCGCCGAGACAGCTTCCTTTTGAGCTCTCTTGAGATTGGCTTCAGATGCATGAAGTTGCAGAAACCCATTCTTGTGCACTCGCCCATCTCATACTGGCGGCAGCAGGCTTCCCTGAAGTCAGTCACTGGGGACAGCTCTGAATGGATTGGCTGCCCATTAAACCAGCGGTTATTCAAGTCCATCACAGCTTTCTCTGCATCCTCCTCATGACGAAACTTGACATACACATTCCCCACCAGGTGGTCTCCTAGGTTGTCACAGACGTTCATCTCTTCCACCTGTCCATACTTTTCTTCCATCTCAGTGAAGACTTCCTCAAAGAACTCATCATAGTGCTCCTGCATCTCCAAGTCACTCATAGCACAGCGCAAACCATCAGCAGACTGGGCAGAGTTTTGAGGGTTACGGTAAATGTTCAAGAGGGCAATGGTCTGGCTAAAGGTTGGTTTATTGTGCAATCGAGAACATTTATCTCCATGACGACATGCTCCGGTTTTGTAATAAAATGAACAGTTGACTCTGTAAGGAAATAAGAGTAATAAGAACTGATTATTTCTGGGAAGATATGGCAGAAACATCATTAACACGATCCTATTTCCCAGCTACTTGTCTTCCAATAACAGAAATTCAGCAGCTCTTGATGACTGTGTTTCCTCTTGCAGGCAGTATGTTAGAGGTGGTAACTCCAGCTCCCTACAGAAGTATTCTAATTCTAACCTGCTTCCTGCTATTCTAAACCTCTTCTCCTTCAATATTTTCTTTGCTTTTTTTAAGATTGTCATACTCTCTGAGTCCTGGATAACACCTATAAAATAAAGACAATGCCAACAAGGCACTATTCCAAAAACTGAGATGTGTATTCTTATTCACAGGCCTAAGTGTGGTGATATATAGCGTACTCTAATAAACTTGCCTGAGGATCAGAGCACAGAGCCAGCAACTAGTTTAGAAACAGAGGTCAAGCAGTGGTGGCACACACCCTTAATCCTATCACTCAGGAGGCAGAGATCCATCTGGATCTCTGTGAATTCAAGGCCACACTGGAAACAGAGCCAGGCACTGGTGGCACATATCTTTAATCCCAGTACTGGGAAGCACACACACTTCTAATCCCAGGTAGTGATGTCTGGGCAGAGAAAGGTAATATAAGGCGTGAGGAAACAGGAACTCACTCTCTTCAGGCTGAGTATTTCATGGAGGTAAAAACTAGTTGCTGGCTGCTCTGCTTCTCTGATCTTTCAACTTTCATCCTGATATCTGCCTCTGGGTTTTTTACTAAAAGACCATCTAAGATTCCACCAACACCTAAGCACTATCATTATCTAAAGAAAACAGAAAACAAAGTCCAGGTTCTCTCTGGTCTGAAGCTAGTAGATCTCTTGGAAACCTCATTGCAGACATACTATTTGGAGACCCAGCTTGCCTTAGAAACCACACATCAGCACATGTCTGCCACAGAGCCTCTTTAGTAATGCTCAGATAATTCCATGGAACTACAACCATCCAAAACCTTCAGGTGCTGGGTGGTCTGTAAAATCTGTGATATGAACTGTTACCTGATACAGCTTCCCTATTCAGTTGTCAGCTGCAGCAGGAGGAATGCTGTCCCACAGACACTTTTAGCAAGAGCCACATGCTTAGGTCCTCACCCTGAGGTAAAGACTGAAGGTCTCAATCTCAATGAAATCTAGTGGACCATGAAGACCAGTTATCCTCTAGTTATTATGAGACAGAAACAAATACAGTAAAGTCTGAGTTTATCAAGAGAGGAAAATGATTGCCAGTGACCTCCTTACTTCATGCAACCTAACTGGATTAGACAATATCTCTTTAGAAAATAAAGAGCTTATTGGACAAACCTCTGGCTGAAAATACACAAGGTTCCACATGAAACTTCTCAATCCTTCACATCCAGCAAACACTTTTGCTTGTCAATAAATTATCTGAATTACTGAAATAAAACAAGGAAGCTGGGGGTGGTGGTGGTGGTGGTGGTGGTGGTGGTGGTGGTGGTGGTGGTGGTGGTGGTGTTACCCACCTTTAATCCCAGCACTCAGGAGGGAGAGGCAGGCAGATCTCTGAGTTTGAGGCCACCCTGGGCTACAAATTGGCTTCCAGGACAACCAGGACTACACAGAGAAAACCTGTCTTGGAGGGTGGAGAGTACAAGGGAAAAGGGTGATTTCTACCAGACAAGCTGAATCTAAAAAACATCCTAACTTATAATATCACAGCTAAATATTTTATTGGAAAAGACCCACATTTTATTTCTTAAGAGATCCAAAAGTTATGAGGCATCCCATGTTCCTCTTTCTGATGACTGTTTCAGCTGAAATAATGTCTTAAGTACCCTAGATTTTCAAAAAAAAAAAAATCTGAATTGCTTGCTGAGATACCCCTTCACTACACAGATATGAACACAGGGCCAAAACTACTATGCTCCTGGTTCTTTAAGTCCCAGCCTTTAGGCATTTATAATGGAAGCCTCTCATGTCAGAACTGGCATGAACATTTGACTACATTCCAGGCCATCTTCTCTGTGACCTCAGAATTTAGGAAATGCACCAAACACATTTGCAAATATTTATTGATACAGAGTCTCTATGTAGTTCTGGTTGTCCTGTAACCCGCTATCTAGACCAGACTGGCCTCAAATTCACAGAAATCCCTGTCTCTACCTCCAGAGTGCTGAGACCAAAGGCATGTACCACTATACCTTGCTTTGAATGTTTATTTTAAAGTACCTTAAAAGTTTTATTTTAAATTATGTATTTGTGGCTGGGAAGTGGTGGCACACGCCTTCAATCCCAGCACTCAGGAAACAGAGGAAGGCGGATCTCTGGTTTCAAGGTCAGCCTGGTCTATAGAGAGAATTCCAGAACAGCCAGGGCTATGAAGACAAGCCGGGCAGTGGTGGCGCACGCCTTTAATCCCAGCACTCGGGAGGCAGAGCCAGGCGGATCTCTGAGTTTGAGGCCAGTCTGGGCTACCAAGTGAGTTCCAGGAAAGGCGCAAAGCTACACAGAGAAACCCTTTCTCGAAAACAACAACAACAAAAAAAAAAACCCTGTCTCAAAAAACAAAAAGTATATGTGGGGATGGATGTGCATACCTAAGTACAGGTGCCTGTGGTAGCCAGAGACAACGGATCTCCACAGATCTGTAGTTACAGGTGGTTCTAGACACGAGTTTGCATTAAGTGGATTTGGGGAACCACATTCCTGGTCTCTGCAAGAGCAGTTCACACTCTGAACTACTGAGCCAAATATCTCCCGTCCCTTTACTGTATTTTAGTCATCCTGAACACAACCCATACAGCCCTCCCCCATGACTACTGAGAACTCAAATATTATCCCATCTGATTCTCTAAAACTGAACTAGACCTGACACCCAGTAAAATGTCTCTACAGTGACTGCTGATTTGGGCATGAGACTTTTAGAAACATTCCCTCTTTCAAACACAGCAGACTATCTGTATAAAAGTGCCTCCATCCTAGGGAGTAGAATATTTTCAACAGTGAGAATTGGGCATCAAAAATGTTATCTATTGCAAATACAGAGGTTTCCTATCACAGATATCTGTATAAATCGTATATGAAATTCAGGAACAACAAGATGGTGACTACTTACTCAGCGCAGATCAAGCCAGACATTTAATCTTTGGGTTTTCAAAGTAGGAATTATTCCTCAAAGCGTCTAAAGACATTTCCGTCAGCCTAAACTTCAGTCAGCACACTGGAACTAAGTATGTGCCACGGTGGTATATAAATACATGTGAATTAAAGTTATTTTTTCTCTTACTCTATGCTAACTTCAATTTAAAATTAATAGCAGGCCCCCCAACCCTTAGGCAGGAAGGTTTATTTGGTCAATACCGCTCCCAGTGATCAGCCCCAGAGACTGAGTTTTAGCAAGGAAAGTACCACCGCACTTCTGACCAGACACTCAAAGCCCAAAGTTGTCAGAAACGGTTTACCTCGCTGGCCGCAGAAGCCAGGACATCAGTGGGAGTGCGGCGTGGGGCAGAGTCCCGCATGAAACCTGGTATGGAGCCCTATGTAGCTCAAGGCCCACAGGGAGCCGCCAGCCAGGTCCCACCGCCTGACCCATGAAGCAGGGGCGCACAGACGCGCGAGGCCGCCAGGGCCTCCCACCCGTTGCCATTCACCACCCGGCCCAGGCCCCGGTAGGCCGCCCCTACTCACTTGTCTTTCTCGGTGCCAAAGATGGAAGCCAAGTATTCAGCCATTTTCCAGCAGACACCTGCAACACAGCACCCCGAGCTCCAACTGCTCTGATATCCTCTGAAGCCATCTCTGGACAAGAAAACGCTGTCCACGCCCATCATGCCGATGCGGTCCAATTGGGAGAGGCGCTCCTCTGCGGGGGCGGGAGGAAGACCTCGCAGAGGCTCCGCCCTCCGGCACTGATGCTAGCACACTCCTGCGGCCCTGGAGGTTCCCTTGGGCTGCCTGCTGCCTGGGTTGCTCCAGGCATGCTCAGAGCTCTGGTTTCTCGGCTCCTGCTCTGGGACCTCGCCTTCTCCCCTTGCTGGTTCTCAGGCCCCAGGCCTCCCGCTATAGACAAGGACCCCTACTCGGCCTCCTGGAGGGATTTAAAGCTATAGCATCCCCACAGTTACCAGCTCACCTTCAAGTTAACAACTTCCAGGCAGAGCCTAATCCCATTGTCTCCAGCTGAGATCCAGGCTGAGGATCATCTTGGTTTGATGACTTTACCTGCTTTCTCTGGCTATAGAGCCTCTTCCACCCGAGGATGAACCTTGGAAGAGGAAAGGCTGCTGGATTGTGGGAATCTTAGGTCTCCATTCAGGCTATCAGGAATTAACCTGGTTAATGGAACCAGGGGAGGTGTTTTTATTTCCTGTTCTCTAAAATGATCTTCAAACACGGAAGCTTCACTTCTCAGTGTGTGATTTTGACAGGTCCTCTCACCATGACTTGATTGGTCAAGTGGTTTTGAACCACTTTTTTTTATTTTTTTTTATTTTTTATTTTTTCCTGAGACAGGGTTTCTCTGTGTAGTTTTGGTGCCTGTCCTGGATCTCTCGCTCTGTAGACCAGGCTGGCCTCGAACTCACAGAGATCTGCCTGACTCAGCCTCTTGAGTTGCTGGGATTAAAGGCGTGCGCCACCACCGCCCAGTCTTAAACCACTTCTTAAACTTCTCTGAATTCCCCCAGGGAGTGCATCCTTTGGAAGGATGTTCTAATTCATTTTGACTCATGGTCTTAGAGATAAGGCAGCTGTGTGTTCTGTTTACCTGGCTCAGCACCTTAAAAATGGGCTCCTGTACACTTGAGTTAATGTTTCTTAACCCTTGCACATTTCAAGATAAATTAGTGCCACGAGAATATCATACCTGCGACAAGGATAAAAAGCAGGAATGGATGCGAATTGTAGCCTCCAGTTGGATAGCACTCTGACTGGTGGATATAATGGGAACTATTATGATGACTTTAGCCCTAGATAGAGGCAGTCTTGTGAGCCCAAGGTCAGTTTTCAGGCTTCACAAGAGCCAAATAGTGTGAGTGTCATGTCTAGATCTTTTAGGACAGATGCAGAAGACTGTAGTGAGGCAAAGACTTAGCCATGTTCACAATGTATAAAAGGTGCAAGGTCAGGTCTAGGTCCCTTAGAATGTGAAAGCTCCTTCCTAATCACTGTATACATTTGAGCAGATAGTGACCTATGCACGGTAGTTTGAAGGAGAATGGACCCTATAGGCTCATGTATTTGAATGTTTGGCTCCCAGTTAGTGGTCTGTTTAGGAAGGATTATGAGGCATGGCCTTGGAGAAGGTGTGTCACTGGCGGTGGGCTTTGAGGTTTCAAAAGCCCACTCTAGTCTCATGCTTGGTGCCTCCTGCTATGGTTGAGATATAAGTTGTCAGCTACTGCTGAAGCCCCATGCCTGACTGCCTCTACAGTCCCCACCATGATGGTCATGAATTCACCCTCTGAAACTGGAAGCAAGCCCCCAATTAAATGCTTTCTTCTGTAAGTGCAATAGAACAGTAACTAAGCACTATACAACCTACAGTGGGAAGACTTGGACATTATTTTCTCCTGATACACTTTTGAAAACATAATCAGGTGACTTGGGTTTGGTCTTATATGAGAAGTGAGTACATGGAGGACTTGGCTTATTGGTCTTAGTTCAGATTGCTGTTACAGAAAACCACAGACTGGTCAGTTTATTAATGACAAACCACAATGCCCCACAGTTCTAGACACTGAGAAGCCCTAGACCAGGGTGCCAGCAGATTTGATATCTGGTGAGTATTGCTTCCTTGTCCACAAACGGCTATCTTGTAGATGAAATGCATGAAGGACCTTTTTGTGAGAGGGAAGGATGGGAAATTATTTTGTTATGAGGGAACTAATCTTATCACGTTCAAAGGCCATACCCTCTGATACAATCACCATTATCATTGGAGTTACTGTTTTAACACCCGTTTGTTTGTTTTGAGATAGGGTCTCACATGGCCCAGGCTGGCTTGAACTTGCTCTGTAGCCAAACCTTGAACCACCAATACTCCTGCTTTCAGCATCCAGCCCCGCCTCAGATGGTGTATGAATTTTGAGGAGACAAAACTATTCGGTCTGTGGTATTGCATTCCTAGTCTCCTATAATTCATGGTCTCTTCACTTGCAAAAAAACTTTCAATACATTCCAAAAGCTCCCAAGATTTAACCTATGTACTAGAAAGTTTTTTCAGGTCCTGCCCGGCCCTGTGGTCCTGCAGCCTCTTATAAAATAATCACTCAGAGGCTTAATATTATTTACAAACTGTATAGTCTATGTCAGGCCTCTTACTAGCTAGCTCTTATATCTTAAAATAATCCATTTCTATTCATCTGTTTTGCCACCTGTTCCATGGCCTTACTGGTCTGTTGACATGTTGCTCCTTGCTTGGCAGGCTGGTGTCTCTCTAAACTCTGCCTTTCTCTTTCCTGTCTCTCTCCTTGGATTTCCCACCTGCCTCTAAGCTGCTTTTCCATAGGCCAAAGCAGCTTGTTTATTAACAAATGGGGACAACATATATTCACAGCATATAGAAAGATATTCCCCAGCAAACCTCTTTGAGCATTAGTTCTAAACTTTAAAATGAAGAATCTCTTCTAAATGTCATTTAATCAGAGATAAGTAGAACTCAAGGTGTTACTCACTCTGAGTTACATTGCCTTCCTGTTGCAAACTAATGAAATCAACAATATAAGGTTTCCAAATTTTAGTGGTAGAATTAGATAGGCTAGGATAGCACAGCACAGCCTAGAGTAGCATGGAGATGTCCATTCCCAAAGGAGGAGACAGAGAAGAAAGGGGTATCAGAGCCCAGCTGAGCCCAAACAAGGCAAACTCTATGAGATCTTAAGACTCATAAAGAATCCATTTTGGTTAGATGTTCTTTCTTCCAGGCATACCATGCCAAGGTCTGATATTTGGGAAGCACTAGGGTATTGTTCTCTCCTGGACACATGAAAACTTTTACTAGTTCTGCCAAGCATGCCTTGCATTCCCAAGGTTCTTCAGCTCCCCACACCCATGTTTCTCTGAGTGGAGGCCATCTGATGTACTAAAAGCAAGATTATGACCCCATCTTGAAAACTGAGGTTTGAGCTGGGCGGTGGTGGCACACACCTTTAATCCCAGCACTCAGGGAGGCAGAGGCAGGAGGAACTCTGTGAGTTCCAGGCCAGCCTGAGCTACAGAGTGAGTTCCAGGAAAGGCGCAAAGCTACACAGAGAAACCCTGTCTTGAAAAAAGAAAGAAAGAAAGAAAGAAAGAAAGAAAGAAAGAAAGAAAGAAAGAAAGAAAGAAAGAAAGAAAGAAAAAGAAAAAAGAAAACTGATGTTTGGCGTGGTTATCTCTTTCTGTCTTCTTCAGAGTCATCCTTCCCCATTCCCATGAGACTAACACTATGGTCTTGTCTCATTAAGTACAGCTCTGACGGCTTTCCATCATTCCTTCCCATGTCTTCCTTCTGTTTTAGGCTGTCACCTTTTCAGCTGAAGTCATTACTCAGGTGTGGTACACACCTATATTAATTCTCTATTCATAGCTTGATTAGCCACACCCACTGTGATCTCAACATGCTTTCTCATTTTCTACCAGGTTGAAAGACTAAGAATTTTGCCGGGGCGGTGGTGGCGCACGCCTTTAATCCCAGCACTCGGGAGGCAGAGCCAGGCGGATCTCTGTGAGTTCCAGGCCAGCCTGGGCTACCAAGTAAGTTCCAGGAAAGGCGCAAAGCTACACAGAGAAACCCTGTCTCGAAAAAAAAAAAAAAAAAAGACTAAGAATTTCTCAAATCTAAGCTTCATCCCTATTGGCTATCATTCACAGTGCTGGAAGGTGCTATGTACACTATCAGAGGAGAAGTTTTCACCCATCTCACCCATCTTTGAACCCTATGATCTACAATAACTATCTACCTGGTAGTCACTGTGTACAACAGTGACCCAAATGTTAAGGGAAGAGACAATCATTTTTTTATTTGATTTAAGGAGATGGTGCAGGGGATGAATATAATCGAAATATGTTGCATGAAATTCTCAAAGAATAAAGAAAAGCATCATTTTAAACAAGATGTTTCCCAATTTTTTTTTTTTTTTTTTTTTTTTGGTTTTTTGAGACAGAGTTTCTCTGTGTAGCTTTGTGCCTTTCCTGGAACTCACTTGGTAGCCCAGGCTGGCCTCGAACTCACAGAGATCCGCCTGGCTCTGCCTCCCAAATGCTGGGATTAAAGGCGTGTGCCACCACCGCCGCCCGGCTTTTTTTTTTTTTCAAGTACTCTTTTTTTTTTTTTTTTTGGAGCTGAGGATCGAACCCAGGGCCTTGTGCTTGCTAGGCAAGCTCTCTACCACTGAGCTAAATTCTCAACCCGTTTCCCAATCTTTAAGTTCTATTTTCCCTCTGCTTGATAAATTTGTCTTCAAGTGATTTCTATCATCTCTAAATTTTCTCCTAGACTTTAACCAGGAGTTAAACTAGTTAACCTAGACTTTAACCTTCAACACATTACTTAGAAATATCTGGAGCTAAATGTCTCATTTTGTTGTTTGCACATTCTGTCTTCCACAAAACCATTGTACATGAGCACAGTTCAGCCTGGATTTTTACACCATGCAGCAAGGACCATTCAATTCTAATAACTCACTCTTCGTTACCATCAGAGACATCAAGAGAATGTTCTTTACCTCCATGTGTCTGCCAATAATCTGTCCATCGTCACATGAGGATTCAGTAAGGGGATCTTTGAACAGCTCTCTTTTCTTTCTCAGTTCTCGCCAGAATCACCCTAACAGTCCATTCATAGATCTTTCCAAGCACCCATGTCAAAACTCTCCAGTATCTACTGTTTCCTCGGCCTTCCTACTTCCAGATATACACCTCAGTCTTAGTCATTGGAGGAGTCATCTGAATTCTATGTTTGGTTCCATGCCCCAACTTCCAGCATCTAGGAGTGCCCCGAATTGGGAATAGTAATACAAGAATTCTCCTGGATAGTAGTTTCTAAAGAGCAAGGACTAATCTTATTTTAAGATTCGAGTTCAGTTCTTAGTATATTTCAGTTTTGTGAGGGAATCGCCTTCTCTTGTCCTCAGCAATTAAATCCACTAGGCACTGATCAGACTCTCAGTGTGTCTTCATAGCTGGACCACCTCATAAAGTCCTTACTGTTTGACTGGAGTGATCAGTTAATGGTGGCAATATTAGATCAGAACATAGAGCACCCTGATCCTGAGACACATTATAAAAAAAAAACACAATAATTTATACTTCTTTAGCACTAGTCATTTTAGTTTTTAAAAAAGAATTTTGGCATGTGTTGTGTTCTGTGTTTATACATAATAGATTCATGTGAGTGTGTGGGTATGTGTATATGTAGAAGCTAGAGCAGGGTATCTGGTGTCTGTCTTTTATCGCCCTCTGTCTTATTCCTTTAAGGCAGGGTCTCTCACTGAACCTGAGGTTCACTGTTTTGGCTGAGCTGGCTAGCCACTGAGTTCCCAGGATCTACCTTTCTTTATTTCCTGATTGTGGGGTTCTTCCCATGTATAGCTAAACCCAGCATTTTTTTACATGGATATTAGGGATTTCAACTCAGGCCCCATTGCTTACCCAGCAAGTGCTCTTATCCACTGCTCTATTACCCTTTTTCTTTGCACCAGGAACTTTCTAAGTAACAATTACAGACAACTCCGGGATGTAAAGACCAACAAAATTACTACGACAAATAAAGATATAGAGAAATTAACCTATGATTATGCAATCAATGTTGAGATGAAAATCATTTTTGTTACTGTGGCTTTGAGTAGGAGTCTTGTGTAGAGCTGACTGACTTTGAATTTGCTATGTAGTGGAGAATGGCTTGAACTTCTAATTGCCCCGTTTCTACTTCTCAAGTGCTGAGATTACAGGAGTGTGTCACCCCACCCACTTCAGAGACACACAATATAACTGGGACTTGCAGCTCTACTCATAACTGCTGTGCTGTGGTGTCTACAATTTAATTACATAGCAATCTCTTTGCATGATTGCATTTCCTAGACAAGTTCAATCATTTTAACATCAAAGTATTTACTCTTATCCTGGAAACTATGACTTGTGTCTTCTCCAGCATATCCTGGTGTTATCTGTATTAGGTCCTAAAGACATGTTTGTCTTAAGGTGGGGAAAGCATCTTGTGTACTGAAAAAGATCACAGGAAACTCACACAAACTCACTCACTCTGGGATTAATTTGTAGGGATTAAGATTACCTTGTATGGATTAATCACTCATTGTGATCCATAAGCCAGATGTATCAGATTCATCTGGGATTTGATATCCTTTTTTAAATTGGGGATTCTGAGCCAGGCAGTGGTGGCACACACCTTTAATCCCTGAGCTCAGGTAGCATAGGCAGAGGCAGATGGATCTCTGACTTTGAGGCCTGCCTGGTCTACAGTCTTTTCCAGGACAGCCAAGGCTACACAAAGAAACTCTGTCTCAGAAAAAAAAATGGAGATTCTGGACCTTCTCCAAGACTTATTAAATATGAATGAATGCCAAAGGTTGAAGCCAAAGATCAACATTTAACTCCATCAAAGCATTTTTACATTTTTGTTCTGTTAGGAATTTGTCAAACATTTGAAAGTAGAGAGAATAATACTATAAAGTCCATATGTCACATGTCAAAACTCAGTCATCAAATCCTATCCAGTGTTTGTTGGTCTATAAGTTGAAGCCAATACAATGCTTTGTAACACCTAGAATAGTTCCACATGTGCCTCTGACACAAAACATATTACTGTGGTCATCCTTAATAATTATGAATAGCTGGGCGGTGGTGGCACATGCCTTTAATCCCAGCACTTGGGAGGCAGAGCCAGGCAGATCTCTGAGTTCAAGCCTGGTCTACAGAGCGAGATCCAGGACAGGCACCAAAACTACACAGAGAAACCCTGTCTCGAACCCCCCCCCAAAAAAAAGAATTATGAATAACATCCAATGTCATTAGATTTCCAGTTCACATGTTCCTTGTTTCCCACATTTGCTAACTAGGTAGTGTACTATATGCTCAATCAGGTCTCTGCTGCAGGTAGAACTGGCTGTTCTCTGGACTGTTGCCCAGTTCCTGTGCTGTGGTTTTCTTCTACAGGTCTCCTGAGTTGAATAAAATTTTCTCTGTATATATGTTTCATTGTCATTTCCTACAGTCATCCATAAAGGGTTTCCACATGGAAGTAGCCCTTCTGACATCATGCAGTTCTAAAAATGCCTCTTGCAGCCCTACACACCCTTTAGAAAGGGCCACATAGCTCTTGTGACACTTTCTTACACAGTCCCTTGCCTGTGTCACTGCCAGCCTTGAACTACAGCTTGATCTTCCAAGCCCCAAATCACTATCTAATTATTTTTTGACCCACGGACAAAAGGACTGATTACACTGTCCTTATTCTTTAGAAAATATATCTCAGTATATTTTATCATTGATCTTTTCCATCTTTAAAATATGCCAGTGAGCCGAGTGGAACTGGTGAACTCCAGGTGAGGAGAGACTCTGTCTCAAAAGATAAGCTGGAGAGTGACAGTGAAAGACATACAACATCACCCTATGTTCTACGCACACACACAAATACATAAGTTAAACACTAAGAAGCTGGAATCACAATCCGACCTACCAGAAACTATGTACAACAAGGAAATACATGCAAATTTCTGAAAGAAAAAAAGCTACATACAACTTAAAATTTTTTTATCCAATATGCTATTAAGTGTGTAAAAAGGAAGATTTTAACTTTGACATGTAAAATTACATATAACAAAACAATTATCAAGCAAGAATTACAGTTACAACATCTAGTCTATTTATAAAATCTAGTCTATTTGTATTTGGTAGAAATTAAAGAAGATATCCTATCTATCCTATATTTGTGAGTCTAAGGTTTCATATCTAGCTTATCTTTTACCATAACTAAGGAAATTATAACTATCTAGTCTAGTGCTATGGGATGTCCTATATGCTATAAATATATGTTGCTATGACTGATTGATAAATAAAACGCTGAATGGCCAGTAGCCAGGCAAGAAGGACAGTGTAGGTGGGACAAGGAGGAGGAGAATTCTGGGAGGTGGAAGGCTGAGGCAGAGAGACTCTGCCAACAGCTGCCATGAAAACTGAGATGTAAGGTACCGATAAGCCATGAGCTATGTGGCAAATTATAGACTAATAGATATGGGTTAATTTGAGATATAGGAACTAGATAGCAAGAAGCCTGAGCCAGTAGGCCAAACAGTTTAAACAATATAAGTGTCTGTGTGTTTATTTTATAAGTGGGCTGCGGGACTTCAGGGGTTGGTGGGTGGGGGGCTTGGCAGGAGGTGGACAGAAACTCTCCAGCTACACTAGGTCGGAGCTCAAAAGTACCTCCCGTCTGAGGCTGATGATGTGTATTGTCTCATCTTCCATTAGCAGAACAAGTCAGTGTCCCAGACCAACACAGAGAATTCTGATTTAAACTGGATCCATGGGGGAGAGTATCATGACATGGGAGAGTGATCAGTAGATAATACACAGTGACCACCTCACAGTCCTAACCCCACTGTCTCCTACAGTCCCGCTCCTCCAGCCTTTGCAGCTGCTCTCGTTACAGTGTTTTTCAAAACAAAACTGCAGTAGTTAAAGAAGGAGTTTTGCCTGCATCTCGAGTACAGAAGGTATCAGGGGATTCAACTACTACGTGTAGCCTGGTTTGTGCTCAGATTCTACTATGGGGCCTGGGGGGTGGGGCTTGATGTCTGCAATGCCGGTTAATGTGACTCCAGCTAGTTGTTGTAGAGGTCTGTACCAATAGAGGCTTCACTTCACTATGTGAGTGTCACAGCCAAGTGGAGCTTGAGGGTCATACCTTGTTCTTCACTGCCCTAACCGTGTCACAGATCTATGAAGCAAGATGACTAATGCCTTTACTTTGCCTCCATCAATTGTACAACCTACTCCTCCCACCTCCCTACCTGGGAAACTTTTTCTGTGTTTGTTAGTTAAGATTTGGGCATCCCAAACCATCTTTGAACTCACTATTATACAAGGGATGACATTGAACTCCTAATCCTCCTGCCTCTCCTTACCAGTTCTGGCATTACAGGCATGTGCCATTGTGCTTGATCTATGCAGTGCTGGGAATCTAGTGCTGGACCACCTGCATACTGGGTAAGCATCCTGCCATCTAAGCCACTTCCCCAGCCCTGTACCTGGGATTTTTCAGTTTTGATTTGATTAGTGTCCCTTCACTGGTTAGTCTTGTGTTCGGTACTGATTAGCTTTTCTACAACTCCAGAAATTCCATCATGTTACTCAGTGGTCATGCTATTCCTTGTAGGAAATTGCTTATCTTGTTTCAGTGAGATTTTGAGCTCAACTGATGCACTGAAACAGGAATCCCAGTGTTACAAGCAGAAATGTAACAGCGTTTTACCACAACAAAAGTTGACTGGAAGGCATGGGGGTATCCATTTGGTCCATCAGCAGCCTGGCAGCTGGCTCATTTCAAGAGCAATTTTCATAACAAAACTATTACCATTTTATCAGAACAATCAAAGTCATGGTGAAAATCATGGCTGGTAGTTGGTCAGCTTTATTCATTGAGTAAGTAGTGTAAATCCTACATGATTTGGCAGGAATGTAAACATGTCAGAAATCATAGACCACTTATGCATATTCATTTTTTAAATTTCTCCAGAATATGAACCTATGAATGCATGAGGTTTGTCATCCCTCTGTGTCTTCTAAACTTAGCTTACTGTCTATCACATAATAGACATTCAGAATACTCCAAGGGGGTGCAGTGCAGATTAAAAAAAAAAATGACTGGTAGAGGCAAAACCTGGGGAGAGTTTTGGGGACCTGGGCCACAGAATGGACATGTAGGAACATTTTTTAAAGTAGTGGTGTCAGAGATGAGATCAGATTCATGCTTCAGTCTCTCTGACCCTACCTTGAGATAGGAACCTGGGAGAGACTAGATTCTGCCTTGAAAGGTACGAGTATATCTCTAGAATACTGTGTGGCCATGGGACTGTGGTCCCCAGTCACCAGCATTGCTAGCTGTATCTCTTTGCCCTCATCCGTTTGTGGCATGCCTACAGATCTCTACTGTGACTTCAGCATTGGGTTTTATTGTGGGATTTTCTTCTGGCTATTCAAACTCATTCTTCCTCCTAGGCTGTAGGCTGAGTTACTGGTATGAAATGTTCTTTAGAGCTGCCCTCAAGCCAATGACTGAAAAGAATGGGTGGAGGAGCCCAGGACCTTCACTTCTTGGGTGGGATAGCTCTGAAATGCATGGAACTCCTCCAGCAGCTTAACGTGTAGCCCTCCACTCTGATAACTGGCTTGATGATACACAACATATTACATCCCCAACTTTGCCTGTAAGTGTTTTTTCACCTTCTAAGAAAAACTCTTGCTCTTAAATAGATGCCCCAGGATTTACTTCTGGAGAAACTCAAACTGTGATTGTCTGGATTATGAAGACCTAAGTGGTAGGTATTCTTGATGCTACAAAGCCCACTAAACATGTGAACTCAAATCTTTAAAAATTAGTAATTCTGGGTAGACATTTCAGTAGGCATGAGGTAACATGTAAAATATTTGTTGTATAATAACATATTTGTGACTAATTTTTTAAGAAGAATATTTCGAGTATGTGGGCTCTGTGTGTGTGTGTGTGTGTGTGTGTGTGTGTGTGTGTCCTGGTGTGCACACAGGCATCTCTATGTGGAGGCCAGAGGACAAACTCATCTGTTTTCCACAGGCACAATCTACTATCTTTGCTTGTGAGATAGGATCTTTCATTGGTATGGAACTCACCAAGTAGGCTAGGCTGCCTGGCCATTGAGCCCCAGAGATCCACCTATTTCCAACTTCCCAGTGCTGGGATTACAAGTGTGTGCTGCAACACGCAGCTTTTGTTCTTTCAGTTTCTTTGTTTTATATTTATCTTGTTTTATGTATGTAACTGTGGTGTGTGTACACCATGTGCATGCCTAGTACCTAAAGAGGTCAGAAAAGGGTGTTGGATAGCCTGCAATTGGAGTTACAGAAGTTTGTTGGCTGCCACATGGGTGCTGAGAATTGAACCCAGGTCCTTTGCAAGAGCAGCCAATGTTCTTAACCACTGAGGCATAGCTCCATCCTTCTCAACTCATATTTTTGTATGTTCAAAGCAAGCACTTTACTGATATAATTTGTTTTGGAATGTGAAAAAAGGGTCTTCCTGCACATTCAGGGATGAGATTTTGCTTCTGCCTTTGAGGTACAAATGTCTCCATAATGTCCTCTCCAGCCCTCTCTCTTTACCAACAGGTAATCGCTTGTGGTTAGTTAGAATCAAACATGTAATTAATACTAATATCTCCAGATTTTGTCTAAGGGAATGCATATGTTGAACAGAGTATGTTCCACTGTTAAATAGGTAGTTCCATTTATTTTAAATTTAAATTAAAATGTGCTCCATAGGTTAGTTCTACAGACAGGAGTGCAGACCAAATTTTTCTGTGATGAATCTACAGCCAGAACAATAAAAACCTGAAGGAATCCTGCTATGCAGAGTCTGCTTAGCAGAAACAAAGGAAGAGTGTGGCACAGTGACTGGGCCCAGTGCCGGTTCAATCAGACTCAAGTCCTGAGTAGAAGCACTCTGGGGCTGTCTCTGAGAAGGGGTCTCATGTATCCCACACTGGCCTCCAACTTGCCATGTAGCCAAGAATGACCTTGAATTTGGGAGCTTCCTAACCTCTACCTCCTGAGTGTTAGGATGACAGGCAGGCACCACCATCCCCAGCTTTAGGTTGTGCTGAGACTGAACCCAGTGCTTGGTGAGTGTTAGGCAAGCGCTCTACCAACTGAACCACATCCCAAAGCCACACCTATTGGCTATGAAGGGTGCAATTTATCACATAAAGAGTACCACTAACTAGTATCACCTGTTAGTCCTACTAACTAGTACTTAGCCAGAATGGTATAAAATGACTTCACTGAAGTATAGACGACTGGATCTAACTTGAAAAGAAAGATGAAGAGCAGAGAGATGGAGCTGGTACCCTTAACTCTTCTGGTTTCTGCCAAGGGTAGGATGCTTGTTACTCTGTGCCAGTCCCTTTTGCACACAAAGTCCAGCAGAGCAAGATTAACGCTCTGTTCTGGCTCCACAGCAGCTCCACTTCTGGATGAGGGAGCAGCCTGGCTACACTAATGGACAGCCAATTTGGTCACTTAAAAGCATCTCCTGCCTTTCTGACCTCCCCTAAATCATTAGGCACAAAAAATACCTTTAACATTCTGAATTTCTCTGGAAGAAATTATAATCTGCAGCAGATGCCTTCAGACTGCAGTCTTTGCATGTTTGGCAATTTTTGTACCTGGGATATGTGTCTGTTTGCTGTGTTGAGTGGGACAGGTACAAGTGATCCTTCTGTGACAGCAATCTAGGGATGCTATATGGGTGATTAATGACCAGGGAGCTATTTTAGGATGAATCAGGATGTTCAGCATGAACACATCTGAGCTATAAAGAAGAGAATGATTTCAATGTTTTGGGTGTGTAAATCCCATTTTCACATGATTATTTCATAAGGCAGTCTCAAGGAAGGAAAGGAAAGCAAAAGCAAGTATCTGCTCTGCCTCTCCAACCAGTCCATTAGAGACAACTCAGCTGTCCCTGTCACTTTCCACTAGAGACACTACTTTAATTCAGGTTATTGACTGGTTATTTAGAATATAGACTGCACTCTGAGCTAAAAACAAGAAAAAGTAACCTTTGGTACAGCCTTATTCTAGGCCTGTTGATGCAGACCTATAATGCCAGGAAGAGGGGCCTACTAGAGGCTGAAGATCAAGGACCACACATTCAAGGCCTATGTGCACTACAGAGTGAGTTTAAGGACAGCCAGAGAAACTGTTGAGAGCTTGTATCAGAGGAAAAAGTAAAAAGTAAACTTGGATCTTAGAATTCAGTTAGAGAAGCATTTATATAGCAGGTAGGAGGCACTGAGTTCACTCCCTAGCACCACAAAAAAAAAAGCAGTTAAATAACCAGCCATATCTCAATGATTGCTTCTTCCTCCTTAAGAGGACCAATTCAGATGAGACAGGATTTTAAGGGATATTAGAGAAACTTCTAACTCAAAGCTTAGAGGTAAAGATTAGAGTCCTTTAGCAAAGTCTAATGTGCTAATATCAGCATCTAACCTTCCTTAATTTATCTCTAATTTATGGTTGCTCATTTTAATTTCTCTGTCAAAAGTGTTTCTTTCAGAAGTGAAGCCTCTTGGGGCCCAGAGAGATGGGTTACCAGTTAAGAGCACTTGCAGCTCTTTCAGAGGACAGGAATTTGGGTCCAGCACCCATATTGCATAGATGACAACAACCTGTAATTCTAATTCAGATGGTGTGACATCCTCTTCTGCTGGCATTTGTGGAACCCTTAAGACACATGTACACACGCACATACACACACTTTTTGATAACCCATGTGGAAGAGCTAGAATACTCTCTGTCCTGACAGAGGCACGAATCACAGTCAACAAAATCCCTTGCAAGCATACATAACTGAGTCCTATTAAGTCTTTACAATAGCAAAACCTATATTCTCACAATGAAAGAATTTTATCTGAACCAGTAAGAATTTGTGTTTTTACAAAGCTGTAAGACAGTAGTATAAAATTTCATGTAATATAGAGAAAGATATCTTTGGTTTGGTTTTGTTTCTGAGGCTGGGTCTCACTTGCTAGGCTAGGATGATTTTAACTCAGTGGTAAATGTTCTGTCTATGCCTCCCAAGTGCTAGAAATATAGGCATCAGCCACCACCACACCTAGCTTGAGAAAGATGCACTTTCTAACACAACATATAGCCAATAATTTCAGTTTGGGGATATAATCTAAAAGTGAGTAATTTTCTTCTTAAAGAAGCTTGTTTGTGCAAATCTTCACATCCTCCCAGCCATATAGGCTCTAATGCACATTAGACCATTTAGAAAGTGCATGAAAACCTTTAAAGCTCTTGGGTCACATATTTGCAAGTTCATTTCCTGATACCAAGCCTCACTTTTTAGCCTAAAGCTGTAGGGAACAGCTTTGCTCACATTACTCATATGATGAACATTTTGATTTTAGGCTAAAAAGAAAAAGAAAGTACCCACAGACATAAGCACTTCTCAAAATATAATAGCACACTGACATTCTAGGCACAAGTTTCTGAAAGACAGATAGCTAATGAGGTTATAATTCTGCTGTGTCTTGCTCTTCATTTAAGGCAAATCTCAATCTGAAGACAACTCAACCTGTGGAACCCAGACTTTAATATCCAACATCCTCAGAGGCAGGAGCAGTTGACTGGGATTGGTAGAATTAAACCAGAATTATATAAGCAGAGGTCACTGGACAGAGAAGACAAGAGTAACAGCAAAGCCTGTGGGAAACTAAACTTCATTTTAAACTATGACTGCACTTGAAACAGTTCATCCTGAAGATCCACAACCCCTCAATTTATTTACCTGCCAAGGAATTTTGGAATTCAGATCCTTATGTCAAAATCAATGTGCTTCCCAACCGGAAAACAAAACTGTTAAGTTTTGAATCCCCATTCATTGGTTTTTCTGCTGCTGCTGATGTAATAAGCCAATCAAGCTAAATTAATAAATCCAGGTTTAATAAACAGAGCAAGAAATCCTAGGTGACCCTTGGGATAACAGGAGAGGAATCACGTGGCAAATATGGCTACCAGGTCTTGAGTAGCCCCTAGGGGAGGAGCTGACCCTTGACAGGCTTTCTGGAGGGATGGGCTGTTGCTTGGTGGGCTTTTTGAAAGGGCCAGGGTCTGGGGAGAGAGAGGTGGGGGTTCCACCTAATAATCCCAGACTCTTTGGGTATATGGATGCCAGGGGCTGAGGTAGAGCTTCCACCAGAACAAAAACACCAGACTAAAGTTCACAGGAAGACCCTGAACCCTGTATTTGATAAGGTGTTTTTTTCTTATTTTATCACTACAAATTTTATTCAGAAACTCATCTTTTTTTGGTTTTTTTTAAAAAAAAAAAAAAACTCTCAATATGAACTGGCTTGTCAATCAACTACAAAACTGTCTAGCAGACACAAGGTATAAATAGCTGTACTCAGAATCTCCCATCTTTCTTGAGGTATCTGGACTGCCTCCTGTCATACTCTCGTCCTCCACCTCCTCTGCTGCCACCATGCCTAATGTCTCTGGATGGAGAATGCCTTTCCCGGGATCGGGACCTGGATCTA
>CABHPH010145469.1:0-47986 GCA_902168325.1 Peromyscus nudipes | reverse complement strand
TCATGGTGGTATGCAGGCAGACATGGTAGCCATGAGTTCTACATCTGGATCTAAAGACAGCAAGAAGAGAGAAAGAGCTACTGGGCCTAGCTTGGGCTTCAGAAACCTCAAACCCAGTGATATACTTCCTCCAACAAGACCACACCTCCTAATCCTTTCAAATAGTGCTACTCTCTGATGATCCAGCATTCAAATCTATGAGCCTTTTTTATTCAAACCACATTACCATACCGGTAATCTTAGCCTACTTAGCAAGCTCCAGAAAATGAAAAACCCTATCTTTAAAAAGGCATAGGTAATACCTATGGCACCTGAGACTGTCCTCTGGTCTCCACACACACACACACACACACACACACACACACACACACACACACACACACACACATACACACACTGATTCAAATGATCCGAGGAAGCAAGACTGAGGAAAAGACTCTCCCAAAGGAATAAGCAGGTAGATGCAGATTCTGGGACAACTCTTGAAACAGAATTGGTCAAATTCATCTTACCAAGTTGCAAAACTACTTGAATTGTCTACGTTTCAACCTTGAACTTTGTGTAGCTTTCTATAAAGGAAGACTTTAAGTTGAAGGTGAAGGGAGTCGTGAATGGAGATCGGAAATGTTTTTTCATATCGAAAAATTCTTGCAAAATAGCATTTTGGTTAGGTAAGCATAAGTCAGCTGGAAACACATGCACAAAATTTTGCTTGAAGCACAAAGACATTTTTAAGATACTGAAAGGCTTCTGCACAACACAGCAAGCAACCAACAAAATGGAGAAGCATAAAAGAACATGTTGGTGGGCCACTTATCTCATAAGAGATGAATATGTCCACAATGTGTAAGGAATTTACACAAATCAGTAGCAAAGAACTTGGTAGAACACTCCTATAATTCTAGCACTCAGGATGCTGAGACAGGAGGATCACAAATTTGAGGTCAGCCTGTGGTACATAATGAGACTCTTCAAATTTTTTTTACATTTATCATTATTATTACTATTATTGTTACTATTATGTGTGTGTGCATGTGTGTGTGTGTGTGTGTGCATGTGCACATGAGCACACGTCACTGTGTACGTGGAGGTCAGAGGACAACATGCCAGAGTTCTCTCCTTCCATCATGTTGGTCCTAGGTATCAAACTCAGGTCATCAGGTTTGGGGACAAGTGCTTTTATTCACAGTGCTATCTCACTGACCTTCAAAATTATTTTAATTAAACAAAATAATTTTTTCTAATTTAACTTTTTATTGATCCTTTGTGGATTTCACATCATACATCTCCATCCCACTGATCTCCCTGTCCCTTTGCATCTGCCCTTTGCCCTTTGAACTTCCCCAAGATTTTTTTTAAAAAAAGATTTGAAAAGAAAAGCAAACAAAAAGAAGAAAAATCTCATTGTGGAAGCTGTAGTGTGGCACAGTGAGTCACACAGTATACCCATTAGTCCATACATCATTACTTACAAGTGTTCATTGCAAAGAGTCATTGTTCTGGTTCGAGGCCCCTGGTTTCTGCTACACTATCGATGCTGGGCCCCCACTGGGATTCCTCTTGGATATCCTGCTGTCCTGTGCCATGGAGATCCTGCAGCTTTGAATCTTCAGGGCTAGGCTGCTGGGGGATATCTTTCTGTTTGCTGTGAGTATATGTTGTTCCCTTTGGTTAATAAATAAGCTGCTTTGGTCTATGGCAAGGCAGCTTAGAGGCAGGTGGGAAATCCAAGGAGAGAGACAGGAAAGAGAAAGGCAGAATCTAGAGAGATACCAGCCTGCTGCCCAAGGAACAACATGCCAGCAGACTGGTAAAGTCACGGAACACGTGGCAAAACATAGATGAATAGAAATGGGTTAATTTAAGATATAAGAGCTAGCTAGCAAGAGGCCTGCCATAGACCATACAGTTTGTAAATAATATAAGCCTCTGTGTGTTTACCTGGGGCCAAGTGGCTGCGGCTCTACTGTGGAACACAGGTGGGAGAGATTTGTCTGACTGCAGGCCCAGGCAGGACTGGAGAAACCTTCTGGCTACACTAGCCCCTTCATGTGCTCCAGCAGATCATAGATGGGGTGGATGTGATGGGCAAATTCATAGCCCTGGTTCTGGGCCTGGGTGGTTGCTGGGTTGGTCAGCCTGCAACCCTTATGCTCACCACTAGGGTGAGCTCTTCAGCACCACTGGGGCTAGCTCACCTTAGGCAGGAAGCAGCTAGGGGCGGGCTTGGTCCTTCTACTCTCACGCCCTCGGGCCAGCTCACCCAGACTCTCACGCCAGGGCCAGCTCTACTGTGTTTTCCAGGTGAGGTGCTGAGGCTACTCTACTGAGTGCTGCAGCTGGTGAGAGGCAAGGCCAGCTCTCCTACCTGCCACAGGTGGTAAGGAGCCAGGCAGGGGAGACCATCCCTCCCTCACCCATGCCACCATATGGCAGATGAGGGGCAGAACCAAATCTCTCATGCTCACATTTTTAACTGGCTCACCCACACCCCTGTCAATGAGGTCAGCTCTACCGTGCTGCCTAGGCAAGGTGCAGGGCCCACTTTCCTGAGTGCTGAGGGGGAGAATCAGCTCTCCCCACCTGCTCCTATCTCTCTCTCTCTCTCTCTCTCTCTCTCTCTCTCTCTCTCTCTCTCTCTGTCTGTCTCTCTGTGTGTGTGTGTGTGTGTGTGTGCGTGTGTGGTTTTTCAAGACAAGGTTTATCTGTGTAACAGGCTGTCCTGGAACTCTCGATCAGGCTGGACTCAAACTCACAGAGATCTTCCTGTCTCTGAAGTGAATAACTCAAAAAAAAAAAAAAAAAAACAGGCAAAGGTCCTGAGTAGATGTTTGTTCTGGTTTGTTTTCTCTTGCTGTAATAAATACCATGACCAAAAGCAACTCGGAGAGGAAAGAATTTATTGCATCTTACAGCTTATGTATACATAAGTATATATGTAGACTTAGTCCATCATGGAAGGGATCCAAGGCAAGAGTTCAAGGTAGGAGCCTGAAGGCAGACACTGAAGCAAGGGTGATGGAGGGGTGCTGCTTACCAGCTTCCTCCCCTTGGCTTGCTCACTCTGCTTTCTTATACAGCCCAGAACAATCACAAATACCCAGAACCACCCTCAGTGAGCTTGGGCCTCCCACATCAATCAGTAATCAAGAAAATGCCCCCTCAGATTCACCTATAGGCCAATCTGATGGTGGCAATTCCTCAACTGAGATTCTCTCTTCCAAGATAAGTGATCTATGTCACATTGACATAAAAGAACTAGCACAATGTCTCCCCAAAGAAGATATACACATGGCCAGTAGTTAAATGAAAAGTTCCAATGACAGCAATCATTGGGGAAATGTAAATCAAATGGTAATGAGGTATAGTTTCACATCTGTCAAAATAGCTTCATCAAAGACACAAAAATAACACATACTGGCCAGAGGTTGATGTTAAAGGAACCATTATATGTTGGGGTTGGGGATGTAAGTTGGTGCAAACATTGTGGAAATCAGTATGGAGGCTATGAAAAAAAAATCAAGATAGAACTATGGTATGCTCCAGCCTCTTTCTGCTGAATTCAACTCAAAGGAAATGAAATAGTCCCTATATAACTCTGTCTAAACCCATGTTCATGATAGAATGACTTAGAATAGCCAAGATGTGGGAACAACTGAGATGACCATTGATGGGTGGGTGGTGGGCTGGGGTTGTAGGTCAGTGGTAGAGCACTTCCTTAGCACAAGCAAGGCCCCTCCCTGGTTCAATCAATCCCCAGTGATGCCAGACAACACTCAGATTGGAAGAAAAAAAAAGAAAGCTTCTTGTCTGGTAGATTTGTTGAGAGAGCAATTGTGAGGCGGACAGACAACACAAAATTCAACCTTTGAAAGTGAAATCTTGTCATTTGTAACACCGTGGATGAATCCAAAGAACATTGTGTTCAGTAAAATAAACAGAAGCAGAAAGAGAAATACTGCCTGGGCTCACCTATATGAGGAAGCTTTTTAAAATACATTAAATACATGGAAAATAAAGTGGGGCTAACAGGAGCATGGGACAAACAGGATAATTCAAATCAAAGTTCTGAAGAATGAGTCAAGCTAGTGTTGTACTCTGAGAATTTGCTGAGAAAGTGGATTCTCTACACGCATGCACACTTCACAGTCCATTGCAGGCACCGTTTCTAGAAGACTCCAGAAAAGCTACATGTCCTGAGTTAGGTATTAAGAAGAAATAGACTAAGGCAACACCCCTCATCTCAGATTGAGTAATGCTATCTTAAAGCCAGGCATGGTGGTACAAACCTGTAATCCCAGAACTTGGCAAGCCGAGGCAGCAGGAATGTGAGATCAAAGGCAGCCTCAGCAAAATAGTGAAGACTTGTCTCAAACGAATACTCACAATGAAATAGGTTGAGAAATCATCGGCCATGGATGAAGTTTCTGGAACATCTTCATGCTGTTGTTAGAATTATTCAGTGGAGAAGAGATATCAAAGCGTGGCCACTGAGACAAAATGCAGACGACCAAGGAAGAGTTTGAGATCCCAGAAGTTGGTCGGGTGCCCAGAATATCTCAAGGTCTGCTCCCATTCCATTTATACATCAGGCTCCTAGACATTCTTATGTCAGTGCTGTCTTTGTTCATTTTTATCCTCAAATTTTCTTTGAATGTATTTAAGGTGTATGGCACGAACTCCTGATACACTTATTTTTTATGTCAACATACAGTCGTGCATCACTCAACAATAGGCTGAGACCTACCTGCTCGGTTAGCTGAGTTACTCACTGTGCAAACACCGTGGGATGTACTAACCCAGCTTCAGAGGGGACAGGCTGCTATAGCAGGGGATTTGGAGTACCTCTAAAGGCACACGTGTGTGAGCGCTTGGTTCCCAGACTGTGCTGTTACCCAAGGTGGGGCATCCTCTAAGCAATGGAGCCTCTGGGACATCTTCCCACCACCAGGGTCAGACATGGCCTTGAAGCAGAAACTGAGTAATTGTTCAATTCCATATAATCTTATGGTACTGTCATTGACTACAGAGTCTGTCCTGGGCCAAATTTTCATTATGCAACTACATGGTGACATGATTACTACAGTCAGAGTAACACACTCATCATCTCAAGGAGCTGTGCATGTGTGTGTGTCTATATCACGTGATTGCCTTTTCATCGTGCCTCTTGATGGTAGACACAGAGATAGGAGGAAACACCAAATCTCATCCAGCTCTCAAAGATGGCTGCAAGGCATGAGCAGTGTTTGTTTCCCTGTGTGTCCCTGATATCTGGTCATTTGGACAGCTTTATTCTTCCACATTACATGCTAAAAAAAACTATAGGCCTTTAAAATTACATATCTTTAACTTTCATAGTAATTTTAGACACAAAATATTGCAAAGGTCATTCAGAGATTTCCCATATGCCATTCACATGTTAACATCTTGCTTAACCCTACCTGAGCAGTAAACATTGGTGAACTACTATTAACTAAACTCCAAGCTTTATTTGGGTTTTACCATTTATGATGGTTAGCTTTAATTTTCAGCTGGACACAACCCAAACTTACCTGGGAAGAGAGTCTCAAGGAGAGATTGTCTACATTGGGTGGGCCTATGGGCAAGACTGTAGGGGGTTGTCTTAATTAAGTTAGATGTGGGAAGACCTAGACCACTGTGGGTGGCACTATTCCCTAGGCCAGAGGTCCTGAACCATATAAAAGTAGAAAAAAAATTAAGCCAAGCATAAGCCAGCAAGCTGCCATGCATGCACTCATTTATTTCTCTGTGTGGCTGTGATATGGACCCTGTGTAAGAGTAGAGAAAGCTATCTGAGCATTAAGCATGCATACATACATTTCTCTCTGCTATTGACTATGGATGTTACTAGCTGCTTCAAGCTTCTGCCACTATAAGTTTCCTACTAGAGTAGCCTATAATCTGGAAATACCAACCATATCAGCCCCCCCTTCACCCCTAAATTGTTTTGATTTTTTGTTGTTGTTGTTCTTGGTGGTGGTTTTTGTGAGGATGGGTGGTCAGGGTATTTTAACACAGGAATAGAAATGAAATGAAAACATCATTCCCATGAATACCCCTTTTCTTTTGGGCTAGGATCTAATCTGGATTCTCCATCCCATTTAGCCTTTTCAGTTTATGATCATTCGTTGAGAGCTGCAGCCACAAGCAGCTACTTCATGCCCCAGGTCCTGTCAGGCCCATGAGGGGCAAGTGAGTCCCAAGTGGTTAGCTATTCCCAACACACTTTTTATTCCAGCATCTGCACCACTGTTTGATAACAACTGCGGCTGCCAATTGAAGAACGATCTTCACACATGTGGTGTGGAAAGAACTCGTCATTCTTTATTCCCAGGTCTGTGAGCGTATGCGCCCTCACTAACGGTCCCGTCAGTAGCATGGCCTTCCAATGACTAGGACAAGGTTACGATTTATCTATGATGGTGATGGTGTGGCTCCAGCATTCAGATGAGACAGGAGCTGCTGAGTTTGTATGTATAAATAGCCTCTCTCCAAAGAGCCCCCACACCTGATGTCTTTTGGGGATGTGGAAATGTTTACACATACCACATCTGACTCCCATCCAAAGTCGTGAAACACAAACATTGTGGTACTTTCTCCTTTATTCTGTTAGCACGTGCATTTTCTTTTGGTGCGTTGGAACTAAACCTCTAACGGGCTTTTCTCTCATGGCCACCTTTCCTTGAGAAGAAGTCGAATTTTGCAGTGCTGGAACCACAAACAAGAATGCTTGCTTGTTTGTGTTAACTTCGAGTCCAAATTGAAGTCCAAATCGAGGGCTGGACCTGAGCCGTTCTTCAAGGTGGAGACATCTTCTGGTTAGACATGCTTCTTGAACGTTTTGTTCACCTCTGGTCATCCAGTTGTCTGGATCCTCTGTGGTCTGATTGGAGAGACTGGAGTATAATAAGTCTATCTTTGCAAATACCAGAGATGAACGGTTAACATGTGTGAAGACTTTCCCTTCTAGTCTTCGTGATTTTCAGGGACATCTCTCTCTGATTCTGATACCTGAAAAATATAATTCAGTAATCAGTTCAAAAGAAAAACTTTTCATACAGTAATATTCTAGAGAGAGAGTCAGTTAAGAGTGCCAAGGTCCAAATGAACCAAAATATCCCAAGGCTGTCAATGACAGGTTGGGCTGCTGCTGTACTACCAAGTGTCTTCCATCTGTCTTAAGTGTGCATTACTACCAGCCCATCCAAGGCTCTCAGGTTCCTGGACTGTGATCTGGCAGTGTCCCACTGCGTCTTGTATCTTAAAAGACTTGAACAATGCTTGTAGACAGCACCTTCTCCTTCTAGAACCCTGTCACCTCCCACCTGCTCCTCCTCCAAAGGTCACATTGACCTTGTACAAGGCAGGAAAATCACCTTAAAAGTCACCCCTCAGATTTGTTGAGGACTTTGAGCATCTCAAAACACTGTCACACTCTTTCACTCAAAGGTCTTGGGAGAGGGGACTGATATGTAGGCCAAGGATTCACGTGATCTGCTGGATGGAGAAACGATTCTAATGAGACACCCCTCTCCATGATGTCGCACGTCTTCCTTGAAACAGTCTGGTTGCTAGACTTCTGCCCCCCTTTTCTCAGATGGTACCCTAGGAGCCCACTAGGGTTTTGTGATCTCCCCTGTTTTGGCTTGAAAGTGTTCCCCTTCGAGACATTTGAAAACCTAACCCATTCTAGGGTTTCCAACGCCTTTCTGGAGTTGAGAGATTTAAGGAGAAGTTCCAACAGTGGAAGCCTGACGTGGCCGGCAGGAAACTGAAGGGTTTGTCAATTCCTTTTTTTATTGTTATGAACAACAAGACAAGAAACAACTCGGTGGAGAGAGGGCTTGTTTTCTCTTACAGTTTAAAAAGGGGCACCGTCCATTATGATGAGGAAGGCGTGGCAGTAAGAACCTGACGCAGCAGGTCTTGTTGCTCTATAGACGGGAAATAGAGAGGAATGCTTGGCTCAGTTCACTCTTCCCTTTTTATTCAGTCTGGGACTCCAGCCTTCAGGAATGGAACGTTCACATTTACGGGCTCTTCCTTCTTCAGTTAATCCTTTCTGAGAACACCCTCAGTTATCTCCAGAAATGTATTTACATGGTGGTTCTAAATCCAGTCAAGTGGATGATAAAAATTAGCCGTTGCAAAGGGGAATAGGGCCCACCAGCTCTCCAAACTCCACAAAGGTAACATTTGTGTGGACATTTGGTTCCCTTGTCTTATTGTTTTGGTTTGTGTTTTGAGTCTGGAAATAATGGAAAGGGCTTGTCTCAACCAAGGCATCGTTTAGAAAGCTGGACCAGGGCCCCTGTGCTGATTGGTGATCTAACATATCTGAATTCTGGTGGCCTAACTTCCAAAATCAGATGCAGAGTCCTGATTAATGAGGTTATTTGGTTTGTGGAGTCAACTAGGTCAAAGACCATTAATTATCCAACGACTCTGTCAATTCCAAGTTACTATGTGCCTTTGTATTTTGACTAGACAAAGTTGTTATACCATTTATAAAATAAATAACAATAAATCATTTAACAATTTCTGATGGAATGATAAATTAGTGGCATTACCTGAATCCCAAAAAGATTCACCCTCAATTAAGCAGCTGAATAGCATTGGAATTAAAGGAGATAGAGAGCACTAGAACACAGCGTATATTGCTGTCACATGAACTTGTTAGAGAATCTCCCAGTGCCTGCCTAGCATCCTCTCTTTAAGGGTTTCCCATGGGTCCCTGATTTTCCAAGACCTCCCAGCACCTGAGACCCATTTACCTCAGCTCCTCCCAGCGGTGTGGTAAGGCCCTCAGGGGTGAGGGTTGTGCCAGGCAGTTCGTCTCCAGAAGCTCATCCCCCTCATCCTCATGTGGTTTCCACGTGTTCATAATGACATCCTTGGAGTGTGTCAGCCAGTACCATCTGGGGCGCCTGGAGGAGAGTGTCTGGGAGAGGGTGACAACTCAATCTTAGGCCAGAGGATGAGGAAACATATTGGGTGATTGCAGTTTCCATTCAGACAGAGGGAGTCTGGCAGGAGGTTGTCCACATCTGCTAAATCTATTACAAAGACTCTGCTCATCATGAATATTACAATAAGAATAGCCATCAATCTGGCTCGAATCAGCACTGTGCTTTTCTGGTCATCATTTTCTTTCTGGCCTGATTCAGCCTGTTCCTAATAGCATGTTGAGGGGGGGTGTCAGTCTTTCCTTGGGGCACCTGGTTAGTCATTTGTCTGTTTATGTTGGAGAAGTTGAACCAGGCCCCTTGATATGGAGTTGACAGGCCCTGAGAATGACAAAGGCCTTAAAGTGCCTGGGTGCTCAGATTGCTGAGGAAAAGGACACATGGCCTGATCTCAACCCATCTGGCCTTGGTGAAACTTGATGACTGTACCAGGGCTCCTCAGTCTTTGGAAACTGTAAGAATTGCTAGAGCATTTGTTAAAACATCATCTATAAGCCCTACCCCAACGAATTCAGATTCGGTAGGATTATCGGGGCAGGGCCTGAGGCTTTAGTGGTCATGTTTTGAGTAGCATCATTCAATCATTCTTCCTAGAACATGTTCCTCATTGCCCCAGCCTTGCTATCTCCTGAGACCTGTGGTCACTGTGAGTTCCAAGCTCCATCCAGACCCATTGCATCTGAAAACTATGTTTCATTACAGATACTCTTTGCACCCCACAACATGAGGTGCATTGATCTGTATCATCAATCCAGTGCTTGACACAGAGTTGGATATCATGGTCTCAGAGTGCTCTTTGGCTCAAAGGCTTTTGACCTTAGCCTTTAAAGAGGTAAGTTATTTGCTCCATATTATTCCATGTGATCATCTCTCTGTATTGTGAACTAAAGTTCTCTGAAGAATCTCCATCTGTGTGAGAGATCTTGCAGTTGTGACCTTGGCTAAGAATGTGGTGTCTGAAGAGATGGAACATTACAGGTCAAGAGCCAAAATTTATCTTGGGCTGTCTTTTTTTTTTTTAAACCACTTTTACTACTTGTATCAACTTCTATATCTAACATTCTCTTGACTTTTCAACAAAATTCTTGGGATATGTCTCTATCCTTGACATACCAGTAAACATCACCAATCATAAAGCTAGGAATGTTATACAGACAACATATAAGTAGATTTCTTTATCTTGCTATGGCTCACCTACCCACCTATGTATTTTATCAAAACACTTATGTCCTTTTTCCTTACTGTGACCACAAGTTCAGATAACCTTTGCAACATAGACTAGCCATTCAGGGCAACCTGAACTCTATTCCTGGGTCATACTCACTCACAGCTGGGTTGAAATGAACGATTCTCCTATATCCTTATTGCGGAATTGGTATTTTACATCAAAAGGACTATCTGTGACTTATTCAGTTCATAGTAACCTCAAAAGGCAGTGGCCACGCATTGAAACGTGCACACAGAATATTCTGCAGTAGGCTGGAGCATAGGAAGCATCCATTGCCTGATATTATATTGCAAAAGGCGCATCCTAAAATGAAGTCATGGCCTCGGCCCTTGCTTTGTTTGTAAAGAAAGATATTGCCAGTTGTAGTCTGTGGTTATTTTTAAATGTAAATTTACAAAACAGAAAGCCAAAGACCGATCTCAGATACACAATCTGACACCTTCTCCTCCTCCTTTCCACAGTCTGATGTTACTGTATTTATAGGAAAAAGATCTACAGTAAATAAGACTTTGGCTCGAAAACCATTGTTCCTTCCAATTTTATCCCACGTTTCCTTTGGAAAGTTTTGTTTCAGGAATGATGTAAACTCTAAATCAAGGGGACTCAGAAAACAAGCAAAATCCCACTTGAAGACCATAACTAATTTAGTCATCAGCCTTCCCCCAGCGAGCTACATTATCATTCTTTGGGCATTTTGAAGAAGGAGGATGCTTCTCTAAACCATACTACTTCACTTAGAAATGCCTTCGTTCTAGCCAGCTTGCTGTCACACACAAAGAGGTGGAAACTGCTCTCCCTTGTACTCCTGGGGGCCTGGCAGGAGCAACAGTGATGAACGAACATCTTTTAGTTGCCCAGTGGGATGCTAGTTGCCCAGTAGGATGCATCACAGTCAATTCCCTGCAGGTCTTTACTGGGAGTTGTTTAGATGGTGAACTCTCAGCCTACCCTTGCCACCTAAGTCAGGCTGCAGTGAGGTCTACACACAGAAGCCACTAGGAGCGCAGGGTATGTTTGAGAAGCAAAACCCTCATTGGTACCTGGAAGGAGACAGTCACCTGGCCAGTCAGGGACAGAACAAGCCCAGCAGATGAGATACCATCAGCATATGTTGGTCCAGTAAAACAGAGAGTGATGGAAAGAAGGCTGGAGCAGGAAGGGGCACAGAAAGAGAGGAACAAAAACTGTAAACAGAACACCGGTCACACCAACCTGTGGATCCACTGCTGGGAAGGTCCAGGCCGAAGACAGCGTGTCGGAAAGATGGACCCTTGTGCTATCAACTAAAACAATGAACCCCAACGAATTTTAAAATGTCAGGAATCTCATACCATGGAGAAGGGAAAGGCCCGATCTAAGTGCCAACCAGAGGAGGAATTTGCCTCCCAGGAAGAGATTTCACCCAGTTATGATAGCTTAGACCATTTTGTTTGATAGACCAGACCATTTGGGTCATAATGGGTAGGACCACATCTTGACGAGGGCTGCTCAGTTGTGCATACCTCATACCCTCTGTTTAAACCTAAACCTTGCCGGGTGATGGTGGTGCACGCCTCTAATCCCAGCACTCAGGAGGCAGAGGCAGGCGGATCTCTGTGAGCTCGAGGCCAACCTGGGCTACAGAGTGAGTTCCAGGAAAGGCGCAAAGCTACACAGAGAAACCCTGTCTCAAAAAACCAAAAATAAATAAATGAATAAATAAATAAATTAATTAATTAAATAAAATAAACCTAGACCTTATGTCAGTACTCTTCTGATGGACTTGGGGGGGGGTCACTAGACCCCTTTACTTGCTCCTCTTTCCAATGTGGCCACATTACTAAATCTCCTTTCTCTGTCCCCTTCACTAATTACTGGTGTCTTTAATTGGTATGGGAGGGATGGATGGCTGAGCCTAGCTTGCTGAGATGGCTCAGGTCTAGCCTTTTACTGTAAAAACTCCAGCAGTAAGCCAGTAAGATAGCTTAGTGGGTTAAGGTGCTTGCCTGATGGCCTGAGTTTGATCTCCAGGTAAAAAGAGAATCCGTTCCCAGAAGTTGTCCTCTGACCTCCACACATGCACAGTGGCATGTTCATGCTCACATGCACAATAAACAAACAAATAATAAATAAGTAAAATCATATCATTAACATAAATCATCAGTAGTAGAATCTTTATTCAAGAGTGAAACAAGGCACCTGATGATTTCAAGCAGAAAAGCCACACGATTGGACAGCCTTGGTCATGTGTTTTTGAACACGTGAACCTGCTTGCTTGAACTGAGTGTGGGACATGGCTGGGAGAATGGAGGTTGAAATCTGAAAAGAAGAACTTAGAACAATTTCTTGCATTGGGAAAAGTCTCTAGTACTACTTGCTAAGCCTGGGAAGGTGAGGGGACAGGGAAGGGTGGAGTCATCTGCCCTTCAGATGCCCTGAGATTCACAGTAGAGCTGACCATCAGTTACCTGAATCTGAAAGGCTGAGCAGGCTCAGAGATGGGGTTTTCTAACCACTGATTTCTTCAATGCTGTATTGTCCCCGAGTTTAAGTTGAGGCAAAGAGCTACTTGGTTGTGCTGAAATGAGCCATTTTCATGATTAAAATCCCTATTGAACAGGAACACAGACAACCATCAAGCCAAGAATCCTTTTTGCCCAGGCATGAGTCAGAAGTAAACAGAAATGGATTCTGAGCATGGACTGTTCCCTGATGCACAGCCTTCCTAAGTACCGTGAGCATTGTCTCAGACCAGAGCAAATGAGTTGTCTTATTTAATTAGGGCTTCATTACTGCTTTTCTCTTCCATTCCCAGGTGCACCCCATACAAGGAGGGCCTCACTACTGTGTCCCCGATGGAACTCTATTCTCTGCACATGGAAGAAAGCCCTGCTCAGCGAATACTCCAAAGCTGCACCCTGAATGAAAAGCTGAGGAGAAAGCAGGAAGTGTAAGCATGACATTTAGGGAAGAATTAGAAGACTCACAAAGGCTCAATAAATCTAAGACCCTGAGTCCATTTACCTAGGAATTTTCCCAGCACAGCTCATAACTCAACAGGCTCTGAGGTCATTGTGTATCCTTAGCACAGTACAATTATCCATGCTCACAGCAACGGCTGAGTCACCATGAAGATTGAAATAGGTTCAGTCTCTAGAGTGAGGATGAGAAGAATATGAAGTACACTGGTAGGCTACTTCTATCAAGAGTGGTGAAGATGAATATTTCATACCTGAAGTCTAGCATAATTCAGTATACACAGATGGAAAGTGCTTATCATCTATTGATATTATCTGTGCAGAGAAAGCCAAACTTCATTA
The DNA here is from genome assembly GCA_902168325.1 of Peromyscus nudipes. NCBI lineage: Eukaryota > Metazoa > Chordata > Mammalia > Rodentia > Cricetidae > Peromyscus > Peromyscus nudipes. The sequence continues at coordinate 34,472 of CABHPH010145469.1, read as the reverse complement.
CACTTCATAAGCAATTACCTACTGCAAACCCCAGTCAACTTACTTTCGTGGTGAATCTATGTTCCTAATTAGCTGTAACATTCATCTGAACATTACCAAAAGTCTCTTCTGGAAAAATTACAGGCTGTTGTTATATGTTAACCAGGACATTTTCCTTCTGTACGCAGTTAACACTGCAAACAGAAGAACTCTGGAAGCATCCACTAGATGGTAAACAAATGTAAACACCACATGAGGAAAGATAAGCAAAGGAATAAAAAACACGTGTGCAATTACCTTCGGCAGAGTTGATCGGTGGCGGACTGAGGATTTCACATGACACTGTATTCACATGGCTTCTCACGGCATGAAGCAAAACTTTGTATGCTTTGTGCATCCTACAAGCTCAATAAACTTAAAAAAAATTCTTTGGGGTTAGAGAGATGACTCGGTTGATGAGGTGCTGGCCGCACAGGCATTAGGACCTGAGCTTGAGTCCCAGAATCATGTAAGTTGGGTGCAACAGCACACATCTGTAACACCAGATGTAATGGGAGACGGAAGGCAGAGGCAGGAGAATCTCTAGGTGTGGGGCCTAGCTAGCTTGGCTTCACAGTGCCGAACAACAAGAACAAAAGATGCTCTGTACAACATGGGTGTGGGGGTGGCGGGGAGGAACAATCCCTGAGATTGTCCTCTGACTCCACACTCCTACCCTGGTGTGAACATGCCCCTTCCATACACCCACACATGTATACCTGCATTCACACTCACATCACACTCACATCACACACACACATCATCATCATCATCATCTCTTTTTGAGAATAAATTTCCCGAGAACTAAGAACACATCTATGGCATGAACAAATATGTAAGCTGCTGCTTGGGGGCTGTAGGTGAGCTATGTCTGGGTGGAGGGGGATCTGTGTATTTCTGTCAAGCTGACCTCACAGAATTATTCATATGATAATTTGGAAATAAAGCTGTTTTAGATTCGGCAACACCAAAAGCTGTGTTGTGTATTACAGGGCAATTACACGGTGATGAGGTATGTTTCCATAACATGCCTGCCAGGCTGTCATTAGGCCCAAGCACCGACTAAAAACGTGCATAATATGCAGTTTGGAATGACTGGTTTACTGGCCAAAATGACTCAAAAATAGAATTCAGGGCAGAAGGACATCCAGAGGGAAAGGTCTTTCGATTCTCAATAAAGAAGACCCAGTGGCTCACAATCATAATGAAAATGATGATGCTCTCCAGTGAAACTGTACAGTGCATTTCTGTGTCGGGACCATGAAAACACATGTGAATGAACCATCTTATCCACCCTTCCCAGTTCCCTGCAGAAGGCACCATTCTGCCCTTAGTTATAGCCGGGGAGACGGGGAAACGCTCTAAGAGTTTCCTCAGATGGTTTGGGTGAGAGGTGATAATGGCTGGGTCAGGCTGGATAATGGTGGTGAGGGTTAGTGAGACTAAAATCTATTGCCCAAAGTCACATGACGAGTGGTGGCAGCAGAGACATCTGTGACCCTACTGCCCACGCTAGAGCTAGGCTTGGTACAAGGTTCATCCCACAGATCAGTCCTAGGTCATCAAGGCTAAATACAGCAGGGGAAACATCATTCGTAGGACAAAGAAAACCTTTTCTGTTCTTACAACAGCTGGGCCAAAATGTTGTGTTTTATGTACTTCAGTATGTGAGTCTTTGAATATTAAAACCTTGCCAGATGCATAGACAGGTCTTTATGGCTACTCAGAGAATAGAAGTGTGATAAGAGAGCGACTCCACCCAAGACAGGGAGAAAGCCGGAAACTCGAAACTTTGGTGAAATTGGCAACAAGCCAAATGTCAGCCATTTCCCCTCCTTTCTCATACGGCAGGAGGCATTTCACACCGCTTTCCCTAATTTCTATAAATCTGCTAAATGATAGGAGTCCTCCGCATGCCAAGAGACATATAATATGGATATCAAAATAGATGTCGAGGTTGCTGCATGATGAGAAGCAGACCCCAGCTGCTGAAGAGAGCAAGTCTGGCCTGGCCTCCGTTCAGCACCGTCAGGAGGTCTAGCCAGGACCTTTCGGGACCTTTCTGATTATTTTCTTCTTATTTCGTTCTTAAATCATATTTCTCCTATATTTGTTTACTGCCCAAGAACTCTGGACCCCCTCAATAGCCTCTTCCTGTTCGTACCCCTCCCCCCCATCACCTGCAGCCTGGCTGTGTCCCCCAGCCAGCCTAAGCTGCGGAACATTAGGACTCAGGAATTCATTTATCCATTCAATAAATATTTAGTAAGCGCTAGATATGGGCCGGGAGTTGTTTCAGACGCTAGGATACTATAATGGATGGAAAGAGTCTCTGCACACACAGAAAGGCTGACAATACTCAGATGATCAAGAGTCTATGCAACATGTCAGGTGGTGATGAATAGCATCTAGAAAACTAAACAGAGTGGATGGAAAGGGAGTAATTGGGGGTTATCAAAGGCTTTGATGACAAGGTGGCTTTTTATCAGCAACTACGTGGGACTAGAGGGCAGGATATGAGGGGGAGAGGCAAGTGCAAAGGCCCAGAGGTGCTGACTTATTTTATTACGTTTTCTCAAGGACAAGCAAGGAAGTTAAGAGGCCAGTGCAGAGCAAGAGGGTCTGGGAGTATAACTCAGTGGTCAAGTACATGCTTAGCATGTGGGAGGCTCCATCCGTATTCAGCATTCTGTAGCAATAAAAAGAAAATGAGGCAGGAAGGCAGAAGATGAGAAAGAAAAGACCAGAGGACCTCAGGAGCGACAGCCAGTGTTTACCGGACTAAGAACTTCAGCTGCATCCTACTCAGGTCTGGACATTATTAGAGGTTTGAACCCAACAGCAGTACTGTCTGACTTGCATTTACTCTGGTTTATTCCAGCTTCTGCCTGGAGCAGCATTTCTCAACCTGGGGGTCACGACCCCCTGGCGGTTGAACAACCCTTTCACAGGGGTTGTTGCTTAAGACCATCAGGAAACACAGAGATTTACATTATGATTCCTAACAGTAGCAAAATTACAGTTATGAAGTAGCAACCAAAGGTTGCTAACCCTGGCGATTTCTAACCATTTCTACCTCCCAGGGAGTCTGTGACAGAGACTGAGGAACAGGCAGGTCCTAGATGGCCCCGGTGAAGACTTTCCCCCTGTGATTTTTTTAATTAACAATATCCCTCTCCCTCCTTCTCCCTCTCTTTCTCTCCCTCCCACTATTCACTGGTTTCATTTTCAATTCTAGAATCAGGCAGCCCTTTCCTCCATTAAATAGAATGGTGTTCCAATGAGTCACGCGGAAGAAGTTGGTTTTGTAGAATAAAGAACAGAAAGAGCTAATTGTGGGGCCTCAGGGGACCCCAGGGGACATCAGAGCCTGTTTGGGAGCTTCGGGTCTCCTTGTTCTAATCCTGGTTTCTAGATGGTCAGGTAAGTGGATGGGTTTCAGCTTGGTACTGAATGACTTTTAGCAAGAATGATGCCATTTTTACCTTTAGCCTGGTCTGTTGAGGCGAATACAGGACCTTAATCGAGCACAACAGCCTCCTGTGATGTTTTAATTAACAATATCCCACACTAAGTCATGCTCTCACCCAGCTACAAAATAGACCTCTGTCACCCTCTTCAGTCACTGTCCTCAAGATCACACAATGCTTGGAGCTTTGATTGATCCACCCCAAGAGAGACCATTCGACATTCAACAGATGACTGCAAACACTTAAAACTTTTGGAGAGGACCTAGTACAGCAGAGGGTGGCTGTTATGACTGTCGAGAAGATAATAGCAAAAGTTTGAAGTGTGCGCCTCAACTAACTAAATCGAACCAAGTACAGTTAATAGATCAGAGGACCGGAGGAGTAGTCCACCTGCTTCAACCAAGCCTTCTGCCCATCACTTTCTGCAACCGAGGCTCTGCAATGCCTGATATGTTTATCAATGAACAATGAGAAGTGACCCAGGAGCTGGGCTTTTCTGTCTGCTCAGATGAACGGAACAGAAGAACAGGAAGTACCGCAGACTGAGGAGCTTCCTTAGAAAGCTTATGACCTTGCCTGCAAGTCTCCATCCTTGGTTCATTTTTGTGCTTTGCCTTAGAAGTCCTTAGAAGGAATGAGCTGGAGCTTCAGAATGCCACCGGACAACCTTGAGACTGGAACGGGGTATGGAAAGACTCATTCTCTGGGATGCACTGGGTGCTGCTGATGTCAGCTCTGGGTTGGTGCCTCTTAACATTTTCTGGAACCATATTTGACCACAGTGGTTTGAGGGGGAGCTGATGGTGGTGAGGAGTTGGAAGGCACCAAAAGGAGGTAGTTAGTGATAGTTTCCAATGGACTCAGGACAGTCTGACTGCTCCTGAGGACATCCCCAAGGCTACATGCATCTCACAGAACATCTTCGCAAAAGAGGCACTAAGGTATTCCAGGAAGGTTTCTATCCCTTTGCCCAGCACCTGGGAATAAAGGAGTGGGAACATCTGTCATCTTCAGGTCCTACACTAATGCTGGAACTAATATGTTTGTCTTCTGAATGTCTTCCAAGTCTTCTGATGCCACCCCTTGATAGTCAAATAAAATACCTGAGTTTTAAGGCTGAGATGGCCCAAACCCTGACCCAGTCTGCTGCCTCCTGGTTAAGTAGGCATCCGGCCTAGCTCCTGGAGCAGCTGCACTCCTTTATCACCGTCTTTCCAAACACCAGACACAGCTCTTCTTCCTCCACCTACTCTCCCCCTCATAAAGATGTCACACAAGGCAAACTATCTGTTAAAGTTCTAGGGAGGCAATGGATAGCATTGCAATGCAGAAGAACGTTCAAGAAAGAGAATCAAGCAGGTAGCAAGAGGTCTGCTGTGGACCAGCTTAGTCCTACAGCCCTTCTCTGAAAACATTCCTCTCTGTCGTACTTTGCATCTCTCCTGGAAGCTCAGCTCACCCATGTAGACTGCCACTTGGGAAAGCCCAGAGGTATTCCTAGCCTGACATCACAAAAGCTTGTTGGGCTAGAGGGTGTGGAACATGAGTGCTTGCTTGCCAGACTTCCTGTGGGAGCGCTCAGCACTACCCCACACTGCTTTCTTACCTTCTCGGGACTCTCTTGTCTCAGCAGGGAAATAGCAAGACAGCAAGGGAAGATTCTGGGGGTAAATTTCCTCACTCCAAAACTCCCCACAGGGCAGATCTCACCAATGAAGAGAAAGCATATGGTCCCAAGAACAGCACCATGCGTGTGTTTACCCTCTGGGCTGCTTCTGAGACATTGCTTGCAGGCACACTATCTCTGAGGATGAGCACTACATCTATCTAAGTCTAAACTCTCTAGAAAAATACTTCTTAATGAGCAGAGACAACTCCAGCTGAACCTCGATGTCTTGTGACAGTCAGCCCACTGCCTTGTCCTGTGAGCGACTTCTGTTCATGCCCCCAATACTCACTCTAGGAGGCTTGGCAATGTTTACCACACAGAGACTGAGCAAATGTTTACAGAGAACCTCCACACAGATCCCCGAAAAAAGCTCCCTAATGAATAAAAGTTTCTTAGCAAAAACAAGCCAGCAGAGTTCAAGGTATGCCCTGGCCCTGTGCCCTACGTAGCTCTTTTCAAAGGCCAGGAGGGGCCAAGTGCAGCTGACCGGTGCTGCTGTTTTGCGCTCTTTGTGAGGTTTTCACAGGGAGACCCTCGTTCAGATCAAGTGCCTTGAGTGATCTCTCGAGGTCTCATAAATCAGGAAAGTGTTACATCACAGGGGGCTGGGTCGTTCTTGGGCTCCCACCTGTGGCTGGGGAAATAGAAACAAAAGCTGGCTGTCTGCAGGGAAAGAGGCGGGCGGGGAGGAATGCGATGAATCGCGATCTGAAAAATTCAGCCCCACGGTTCTAATAGGGTCAATATTTAGGCTACAGTATTTGACTGGACCCATTATGCAATCCGTCTTCCCACAAGAAGACACAAATGATCTGGCCAATTTATTTTTATGGAGTTAAATTAGACACTATTTATAAACTGAAGAGGTTTCCAAAAACGGCTATTTGAGGAAGGTACCATTAGTTTTTTTCCCAAGTCTGTTGGCCTTGGGGCTATTCTGGATTGCTTTGGTTTGGCTGTGGTCTCTGAGTAAGATGGTGGGTGCTATTTCTAAGTGAGGGTGAAATAATACCAGCTGTCTGAATATGTAGATTGTCTATCCTTGAAACGGGGGTGGGGGGGTGGCATATGGTAGAAACCGACCAGGCAGGGTGTGTGAGCTGGAGGCAGACATACCTGCATGCCACCTGGGTGTAGGGTTTAAGGAGCGACAAAGAGAGAAGATGTCAGTTCCCAACAGGGCCAGGGCCTCTTTTCCACATTTCTTTCCCTGCTGATACCAGAACTAAAAAAGAGCCACAGAAACGATCTGAGGAAGCACACACTATGACAGTCGGGTGCACAAAGACACCTTCTTGTCCTTCTCGGCTTTTCCTAAGTGGCTCCACCCGCCCTAGTCCTCCATCTTTAGCAGGCAGGTGTAAAGCCTACAGAAGAATGTCTTAGAATTGCAGGCTGCTGCACGGCCTGAATGCACAAACGCAGGACAAGGGAAACAGGGAGCTGGCGGAGCCCAGAAAGAACATTAGTGTGAGATCAGGGACTCAGCTGTTCAGAAGAGTGGCCTTGGTCATGGAAGGACATGGACAGAGGCAAGACACTGTCCAAGGAGCAGGGGATGGGATGTGGTGACTTGAACCCACTGGTTTGATATGAAACCTCCTGTCCTTTCTAACCTCTGCTCCTGGGAGAGGCGGAAGCCTGGGAGCCCGGAGAAGATACTTGTCTATCTTTAGTTTTGACAATCTTCACTTCTCCATGACAGGAACTCCTAGAACACTTCCCAGAACCCTGTCTCTCCTGAGTGGATGGCATCTATACACCCCCAGTGTCTAATAACTAGAAATCACTTGTGCGTCTCTCAAAATGCTGAATCTGTGTATTCCCCCACCATCCAGTCATTTTCATATACTTTTAAACTACAAGACTCGGGGAAAGAGCATGTGGTAACTTTTCTACCATAGTCAAAAATAGCCCCGGCTCCTAGGCGATGTCTTCAGCTGTCACGATTGTGCTCCCCAGGCGCTGGCTCTGAGTCAGGATCCTTTATCTTGCTGACTGCTGAATGTCACCTGGATTTAGGTGCTTGCTACCATCTGGCTCCACCATATGGGAACCCGAGGTCTCATTTATCTTCCCAGAGTTGTGGGACAGATTGACAAGGTGCAAAAGAAAAGATTGACGCTATTTACACATTCCCCAATCCTGATAACTATGTACAGACCGGAGAGCACTGATTGGAAGCAATATTTTGGAACCAAATCTGCCACCAATGTTTATGTACCCTGCAAATGATGTTTGCGAATTTGCAGCTTTCTGCTCGTGAGATGGGGACGGTCACAACATTGACACAGGCGCATTTGTTGGTCCCTCCTCTCTCTGGACAATGCAGGAGCCTAAAGGAAGGGGTGAGATGGAGACTTAATGCACTCCTAGGAACCCAAGTGTCTGGTGTAATGTCCTTTTGGAGGTATGGCCCCCTCCCTCACGAAACTGAGATTTCAATACCTAAGTGTTGGTTTTAAAAAACAATAAGCGGCGCTGGTTACCGTGCGAGGAAAGGTCAGAGGCACGACAAAACCCAGTATCAGAGCTTTATGGGGGGGGGGGGGAGAAAAGCACATGGCCAGGCCTGGGGTAGAGACATGTGCAGGAGAGAGAGTGGGGAGGGGTGGGGGGAGGAAAGAGCAGAAGAGAGGGGAGGAGTCTATGTCCGGCTTTTTAAGGATTCCCCTGCACATGTGCAGGTGGGCTTATGGAGCTATACCATGCATACACTTATTACGTGACCACGCTGCATGCACTTGCACGATCATGCAGCGCATTGATGACGTAAGACCCCTTACTTAGCTACTAAACAGCGCATGGGCGGTCATATAGCTGGAGTGGCAGAATCCTAACACTAAGGATTTCAGGCTGTTATTTCTTTATAATTTCAAAGGTTTTAAAAATTAAAAAAACAACAATTTGTATTTGAATCAAAGAGAAAATTGAGAACTATTTGCAAAGGTGCACTGTTTTCCTATTACAGACTAAATAAAGTAGGGTAAATGTAGCACACTTTGAAATTCTATAATCCTAGGATTGGGGCTTGAATATTTCCTAAATGAAATCATTGTACTTGAAAGAATATTGATTAATGGTCAAGATTAACTATCCCGCACTGCATTCTCTTCAGATTCAGACAAAAGGACAAACAGCTAACACAGCTCTCAAAGCTCTAAGCGTGGAGTTGGGGGTTCTATGTCACAAGCATTTTCCTGTGTGTGCAGAATGCCCAAAGACTTAGAGGAAAAGGACATACAGGGAAAAGTCACATCTGGCTTTCCCCTGATGGTGAGGATCTTGATGAGAAGTGAAGGGGGTAGGAAATGGCCAACTCAACATGTCTAAAGGAAATGGGCAACTCAACATGGTGAACGGAAATAGGCAATTCAACATGGTGAACGGAAATAGGCAATTCAACATGGCCAAAGGAAATAGGCAATTCAACATGGTGAATGAAAATAGACAATTCAACATGGCTGCTGTGTTGGGGTTTACCAGGGAAGCATAATCAGCTGGGGATACAGAGATACCTAAGCGGGATGTATTGTGGGAGTTGGCTCTTCTCATATTACAAGCTGAGATGTTTCATGATGTACTATCAACAAGCTGAAGGACCAGGAAAGCCCTCAGTGTCCAAAGTCCTAGGGTCCAAAGCTCCAAAACACACAAGGAAATGTGTTTGCCCTGCTCTGTTTTGGTGTATGGCCACCTAGTGACAGGAGATCATCTTTACTCACTCTATGATTCAAATGCTAATTTCTTCCAGGAATGCCCTTGGGGACACCAGGAAATGTTTTCTTCATGACCCTGGGGTCCCTTAGCCCAGTCATGGTGACTCAGAAAAGTTGCCCTGCCACACTTCCAGAACTCATAGAAGGTAATTAATTAGTGCTCTTGGCGCCAGGAAGGGGTTTAGCAAGGACAGTGGCCAGAGCGGCCAACAACGGTTTAGGAGCTGAGTTTATAAGGTGGAATGTTGGTAAATCTGTGTGTTGGGAGAAGGGCCAGATGCAGAAAGTCCGGGAGCAGATGGTAGCTGGCCCAGAAGGCCCATCCAACGCGGTGTCTGGCTGCCTCTGACTTCTCCTCAGTGTTCTCCCAGTAGCCTTTAAAACTGTGACTAGCAATGGTCACAGTGCCTTTACCTCTGCATTGTGACTCCAGCATCCCATGACCTAGGGACAGTCCCCCTTCCTACAGGTGTGTGAGGAATGGATGGATGCAGCCCTCTGTGGCGGAACTGGAAATCACCATCAATCGGCCTTCTACCCAAGTGTTTTCAACTCAGCATACTGATGGATTCTTTCCATGGCAATGAAGCCTTCATTTCCATAAAAGCCAACTGGAAAATATCATCTCCTTTACCAACAGTTGCTACCCTTCCAAGCCTGCTAGATGAGATCTAGTCTATAAATCGCCAGATACATTTATTTGCAGAATTTCTCCTGAATAACCACTAGCGTCTCCCCAGCCCTATAAAAGTCCCCGATTCTCAATGATTCTAAAAAGGAATGCGCTTTTCCTATTATGAAGGCAATTTGGCCAAAAGTATACTTTGTAAGCAAATGTAAAAGTGACCACCCTGTTGAAGAGAGTTTTACAGCTTGGCCTTCGTAGTTCTGTGTAGACAAGGGCCTTTGATTTTATGGTGAATGTTTTTCCTCAAGCCTGTGAATATTTCATAGACTTCCCTAACAAACACAGATACGGTTCTCATTATATGAACAGTATCCACCTGTAGAGCCAGAGAAGCATTGGTGTGGGCGGAGGGGAGTGAGTGGGTCACTCCAGACTGCCTAGTCTGGGCTTCTAGGCACAGAATGGAGTTGTGGTGGAGGAAGATGATGCAGTCTTTCTACTTGGAAATAGGAGGATTCCCTCAGTTCTTGGCCTAAGGAAATTCAAGAAATTAAAAGGAAGAGAGATGCATTTTATTAGAGACTAGGGATTTATCTATTTATTTATTCATTCACTAATTTATTTTTTTAGAGACAGAGTCTCTTGTAGCTCAGGCTGGCCTTGAACTCCTGAATCTTGCCTCTGTGTCCTTCCAAGTGCAGGGCTTGTGAGCCTACACCATCATACCCAATTTTATACACACTAAGCAAGTGCTTTATCAGCTGAGCTACACCCCTAGCAAAGAGGACTTGTTCTGTGATCCTAGAGTCCTCTCAAGTTTTCTCTGCCCCCACTGTGTGTTCCTACCCCATGTTTGACCATTTAAGATCAGACGAGGCCCTCCCAAGGGGTAGATTAATTCTAGAACAAGGGACTGTATCTCCAGGAATTAGTTATCGCCTTGCTCTGTGAGAAGTCTCTATGCCCAGGAGTGTTTTCAAAGACAGCACAAAGCTCTCCGAGGGGTTTATAGAAACCAGCTTAGTGGCCTAAGGTTTTTGACAAAAACTCGCATCCCGGGGAGGTAAGAGGACTCAGCTGGGTTCACAGAACTTTCCAATTTCATCTGCTTGGCAAAAGCGAAGTGAAAGATCCCTTAAGGGGCCAGGGCAGCCAAGGGGAGCTGCTGGCCTCTGTTTTTCTTTCTGGGCCCTGCCAAGAATGACATCACCTAGCTGGATTATTAGCAGGCCCTATCAGCAAACACAATCCCACCCGTCACATCAAAGCAGCCTCACATATGTGCATGCCGGTCAGGGAGCCAGTTTCCACCAGCTTCGTGCCATCTTTAAACAAACCCGAGGTGGTCTCCTGAGTTGAAAAGTCACCAGTGGCCTTATTTTTTAATAGGGAGGGAGATGATTGAGTCGAGGGGTGGGGGTGAGGTCAACAAAGCCTGTTAATTGTGGAGATTTGATGCACCACAAAGCAAGGTGGTCCTCCTGGATTCAGAAAGCTAATATTTATGGTAAGCACCTGAAATGGAATGGCCAGGGTCAAGGTGTAAGCTGCTGAGCCTGGAAAGAAGACAGGCCCCTCTCTGTCCTTCCTTCGGTCAGAATAACCACAGAGTGAGGGAGTCGCATGCGGCTTCCTCTGGAGAAGACTGCAGAAATGGCCTGCCGAGGGAAGAACTCTTTCCTCTCTTCTCCCAATGTGGGTTTCTAAGATGGGCCTTTCAGAGAATCTTGTGGCAGAGGAAACTTAGAGACCACTTCTCCAACAGCCTCATGGCAACAAAGATGAGCTTAAAACTTCAGAGGAGGAGCCCAAGACTAGAGAGGCAGTCAGCTAACTTTTGGGAGGAGCTAAAGTCAGAGTGCTTGCAAGGTGGACAGTCCCCTGTTGGGAAAAGGAAAGAAGAAAAAGTGATTAGGCATTTATATGAACAATATAGTCAGTCAGGTTGTAAAAACGACCCCAAGATTAGTATCCTTGCCTCCAACATACGCTGGGCCAATTTCGGACTCTCACGAGCTCCCCGGCCCATCTCTCTGGATACAGCATGCACAAAGCTGGCTTCTCTGACTGTTCTGTTCCTCCTCAGATAGAGTTCGGATAAGCAGAACCCCATTTCGAGTGTCTCCCCCTTTCTTATCTTCCCAGAGGACCTCCGTCCTCCAGCCTAATTTTAGAGAGCATCAGAGGAGACCAGGACCCTGCATTCCTTTATTCAATCTGTCTGTCAGCCATCAGCAGTTAGTGCCACCTCTGCTCAAGACTCTGGGACTTCTGTCTGACTGAGCAAGGACAGAGAGAACCCATATTAAAACTGGCCCAAGACACATTAATTTCCTGAACACTAAACAAAATTCATCTTGCAGCGTCACTAACCACATTTACTAAAAATACAATTTATTCTTAGTGTTGCTGTTGAAATCCTAACGAACTGAATTCAGATTTAGAATCAAACACAGGTATTTTTAAAGTCTGGGGTTAAGGTGAACATTGCGTTAGTCTGGGATCTCTCGGATGTAGACATGAGGGCATAATTAGACAGGACTTATTAGGAGACTGTGACGGAGGTCTGACCCCCCAGTTCAGGGGAGAGGAAGAAAAGAGGAGGCGGGCGATTCACCATGGACTGCCCTGCGTTAGAGAGGTTTGGGAGGCCTCAAGGCAAAGCCCAGCTCTCACAGAAGTCTCCCGTTCCCCAGGCTGATTCAGTTATGCTCAGGCTGTGACAGCCCTTGGTGAAATCAGGGTAACAGATTTCACAGGACAGGAGCCTGGGCCCTCTGTTAGTTAAGTTCCCCAGAGTACAAAGTTTAATGGCTGCCCCAAGCCTCAAAATAGTCCCCAGACTGAGCCTCACAGCACAGAGGATATGCAGAATATACTGGTAAGATCTAGAGGATAGAGCAGAGGATGTGTAGAATATGCTGGTACAATCTGGAGGAATCAGACCACATGCTTTTATGTCCCAGCTCTGCCCTAAGGGAATGAGGCTCAGCTCTTTGACACGTGACCTTGCCACTGCATACTGATGGAACTGTTTTTAGAGGATTATAAGAATTAATTAATTAAGGCCAGGCACTTAGAATACTAAAAGTTATCCATAAAAGTTAGTTTTTAATTAGATTTACCTTCAATGTAATCTGCCAGGAGTTGAATTGAGCCTCATCAGGAAGACACAGCATCTCCCTAGCCCTCAGCACCTTTATGTGTCAGCATGAGCGGACAGGGCTTTATTAGGCTGGACCCTCATCCTGTGAGCCATGACTTTATAAAAAGGAAGGTTTGAATGCAGGGACAGACACCTTTACAAGGAAGAAGGTGTGAAGGGGAACAAGAAAACAGGCATCCATCAGACAGGGAGGGGGGCCTGGGGTAGATCGATCCCTCACAACAAGCAAGCCTGCTTGGGTAAGAATCTTGGCAAGAATTCAGCTCCTCTAAGGACAGACACGTGTGCCCCACCCTTTAGCTATCAGACTGTTGAAGCAATGGTCTTCAAGGAATGGGAATCTCCCCCAGGAATCTCAGAAGAAAAGCCTGGTGCCAGAGGGAGAATTTGTCTCCCAGAAAGAGGCGTCGCTCAGTTCTGAGGACTCGTCAGGACATCTGGCAGGACAGTCAGGACAGTCGAGAGCAGAGACAATGATGGGTCAGTGCTGAGCAGGGCCACCGCTTGACCAGGACTGCTCGGTTCTGCATACTTCTTGCAGAACACTCTGTTTAAATCTAAACCTCACGTCAGAACCCAGAAGATGAACTTGGAGCTCATTAGACCCTCATTAACCTCAGCATAAAGCCTGTCATAGCCCAGTTCTGGTGACCCTGATGCCTTGAACTTGGACTTCTGGAATTTGAGAGCTGTCACATTCTGTTGTTTATGTGGCCGAGTTGTGACAGTTATGGTGGCCCCAGCAAACAAAGGCAGTGTCTTTTTTTTTTTTATTTTGTTTTGAGACAAGGCCTTGCTACGTAGCCCAGGCTAGACTCCAGTTCTTAATCTTCCCGCCTCTGCCTCCTAAATTTGTGGATTATAAGCACATGTCACCACTCCTGTTCTATGCAGTCTGTTCTTAAATTCTTAAGCCTGGCCCTTTCCTAGAAGGTTTGGTGTGCCAACACTCACACCAAGTGGCTGCATCAGCCCAAAGTGACTTTACCCTCCTCTAGGATTTCAGATAGTTGGTGTAGCCCATGCCAGGGCCATCAGGCAGCACTGCCTTCTCTGTGGCAACCTGTGTCCTCCTCATGTGGGTCCCCACCCACGGGGTAAAAGCAGTGCCTTGCTGTTATTTTAGACCATGTACAATTTAAGTAGCAGCGGCAGACTTGGAAGCTGTCATGGGCCCATAATTGCTGTGACCTGTGACAGCCCTGCTAGAAGGTGGCATTGCTGTGCATTATCTGAAGCAGGGCTCCTCACCATGGGCAGCTTACCGAGCCCTTGAGGAGGCTTCCCATGAGCTCACCCTGAAAAAAAATGAGGCCAAATAAATTAGGTTCTTTCAAGGTATCTGGGGACTTTTGAAAACCAACCAGAGCCTAATTTCTCTATCCAGTGTACAATACAATCATATTTCGTGTGAGAAACTGCCATAAAGAAGGGATGTGGTATAGGGACAGGGACAGTACCGAAGAGGAAAGAAGGCAACGCGTCTCTGAATGTTGACGGCGCTTGCCTAAGAATTCTGCAATTAAACTTTGACCTGAGTTTTAACTGGCTTCATTTATTCTATCATCTTAGTGGAAATGCTTCTCCCTGTGAATCATTTAAGTCGGGATCTCACTGCCACTCCAGCTGGCCAGTCAGGAGGCCTTCCTGCAGATGCAGTAACTGAGGTCAGGACAAGGGCCACCTCCTGAGCTGTGTGGCACATCCCTTCTTGAGGCTGAGCCTAACGGGTCTGGGGAGTGTGTAAATGAAGTGTTAGGTGTGTCAGAGATTGCAGGAGTGACCTCCACATGCTACAGCTCACACCTAGACATGTGAATTGACAAGCACCTGCCAGGCCACTGGGGTCAGAGGCTGGCTTTTCCCCATCTTCAAGGACGTTGCTTTTCAAAGCGTTTGCAGATAAAAGAGAATGCATGAGGTTGGAAGGCCTCCTGCAAACCTTGGCTGTTCCCAAGATGAAAAGAATTTGCCACAGGAGCAGCAGCTCTCTGCTTGGTGGGTTTTGTTAAAGGTGGGTGAAGCCTGTGGGAACATGGCTCTCTCCTCCCACTCTGCTGACTCTCCTGGCAGGGATTCACACTGTAAATTTATTGCTTATTTTATCCTCTGAAGCCAGAGAGCAGATGAATTAGAAGATCCAAATCCTGCATCCTAACAGATTTAGAGCAGAGGGTGTGGGCTAGGGGAGCGTAAATCACTTCTCAGCACAAGCAGCTCATGAGAATCACCTGCAGAGCATTAAAAATACCTCCCCAACTGGACCACAAAAGCTTTTCATCTGAAAAGACCAGGCTGGGCTCAGTAAGGGTGTTAAGAAGCTCCCAGCAGGACTCAGATCTAACCGGAACTGAAAACCAACAATGTAGATCCTTGCCTCCATCGATGAAGGAGTACCCCAGAAAGACTATTTCTCTGTTCCTGAGTGCAACTCCAACCCACTGTCCTCACTGATAGAGAAGCTTCCAGAAACACATGATCTAGACCAACCGAGTCTCTAGTGGCCTGAGGATGCCAGGGAAGCATCCTAGAGTCGGAGTTGAGCACGGGGCCACTGAAGTCATGAAGACTTCAGAGACTGTCTTCATGGAAGGGACCTGGTGTAAAGAGGAGCATGGAACTTGTTGAGAAAGAAAAGAGGCCCCAGAGGGCTCTGACAAAATGAAGTAAATCGAGTGAGGGCTTAATAAGCATGGATCTACAGCCAAGAGCCTGTGATGAGGCAAGGGAGCACACTGTCCTCCCTGAAAGATTCAGCTGAGAGATGTTATTACAGTCAGAGATCCAGAGACCTTCTATCAGGTTCTAGCAACACACCACCCAGCTGTCAATGGAGACAGGTCTCATACCATATGGTACAGTTATAGCAGTCTACTTTCTGACCCTGAAAATAAGTACATGTTAGCTACTTTCACATTTCCATGGCCACAGACACGAGCAACGTAAAGGAGGAAAGATTAATTTAGGTTCACGGTTTCAAAGGTGTCAGTGTTAGGATTTATCAGCAGAGTACCTTGGCAGATCTAGGCCAAGGTATGCTGCAAAGACCACACCATGCAAGAGATCTCACTCCAGAGGTTTATTGGGGGAGGGGAGGGGGATGCTCTGAGTGGGGGTGGAAAGGGAAAGAGAGTGGGAAGAGAAGGCACTGGCTTTTTATAAGGCAGTATAGTGCACACACATAGGGAGAATACGGGAACCATGGTGACAGTGGAAATGTGTCATATTTTGGCAGCTGATGATGAGGTGGCCTCTGCTGATAGGTTCTTGAAGGTGGGCTTAGGGGTGGAGTTTTCTAATATTCCTCCCTCTCATTTGTTATAAAAGGTGAGGGTAAACATAAACATAAAATATTTAGGCGTGACTGGTGAGGTAGGGATGGGGGTGCTGTGCTCTTTAGACTGCTTCCTGTTGTCTGGGGGCATTGGCATCTTCAGAGTACTGTTGATCCTCACGGTCAGGGCATATTCGGTAGTCATGAGTCTCTGCCTCTGTGGCTAGCAGTTGATAGTCCTGTAACAATCACTGATTAATTGTTTGATTAGAGACTTTTTTGAATTTGTCATTGGAGAAACATAGGGAAGAAATTGATAAAGCAGGATGTGATAAGTAGAAGCAGTAAAACGAGAAGACGAGGGGCCAGGAAGGGAAGTATCCACTTCCATATGGGGTTCTCAAGGACCCAGGGGCTGGAGGCATCCAGTTGTTCCTTACATTTTTGGAGGTCTATTTGAAATTGTTGAATTTTTTTTTTTTTTACTATACCAAATTGCTTGTTATGAAAGCAGCATTTGGGCTGGAAAGATGGCTCAGAGGTTAAGAGCACCGACTGCTCTTCCAGAGGTCCTGAGTTCAATTCCCAGCACCCACATGGTGGCTCACAACCACCTGTAATGAGATCTGGCACCCTCTTCTGTATACATAATAAATAAATAAATCTTAAAAAAATATTGAAAGCAGCATTTGTCTTGGAGGAAGAGGCAAAGGCCACCTTTGTCAGCTTTAGGAAGATCTAGTCCCCATCAGTTTTGGAGCACCACCGCTGCCAGGGGGTCCATTTGTCCTTAAAGGGTGAGTGTGGTCTGGGCCACTGGCTGGAGGTCCTGGATGAACTGGGAGGAAGACTGATGAAACAAGGTGAGGGAGCTGGTCAGCCCTGCTGTCCTGATGGCGACATCTGCAGGTGTTCCTGCCAGAGCCAGGAAGGGCAAGATTTGAACCACCCTTTTATTATGCAGGGCAGCTATTGAGTCCAGGACTGGAATCAGTAGGGGCTCTTCTCCGTGTATCGCCCCCAGCTTGGGAAAGAGAAATACTAGCCTAGCGTGCCAACTCCCGACCAACTAGCAGGTTGGTGATGGTAGACTTGAGTACCACAAAGAATCACCGTGTTATGGATGGTAGGAGACTGGGGCTGAAGTGGGGTGTCCAGGGCTAAGGTTTTGTTGTAGTCTAAGAGATTTGATGCCCTACAAAATGTGTCCCAGATGCCTTACAGTAGGTTGCCATGCCAGAGAGGGTGGTATGAATAAGGTAAGGGCTCAGGGCAGTTGGTGAATGGTGAGGTAAAGTTATTTGTTGGGGAATATTATTTTAAGCTGTGTTACTTTTGTTTATGTTGCATTTGTTTAACTCTGTACAGCTGTGTTACTGTGCCTGTATAAAACACCTGATGGTCTAATAAAGAGCTGAACAGCCAACAGCGAGGCAGGAGAAAGGATAGGCAGGGCTGGCAGGCAGAGAGAATGTATAGAAGGAGAAATCTGGGAGAAAAGAGAAAGAAAAGAAGTAGCCAAAGGAGGAGAACTCTAGGGGCCAGCCACCCAGCTACACAGCAAGTCAAGGAATAAGAGTAAGATTTACAGAAGTAAGAAAATGGGAAAAGCCCAGAGGCAAAAGGTAGACAGGATAAGTTAAGGAAAGCTGGCAAGAAACTAAGCTAAGGCCAGGCATTCATAAGTAAGTATAATCCTCCATGGGTGATTTATTTAGGAGCTGGGTGGTGGGTCCCCTCAAAGAACAAAAACAAATAGCAACAGTTATTTGACAAGATTATGGGAGAAGCTGTAAGTGGCAGTTGTAAGCTAGTCCCAGGAGGAACACCCAGCCAGAAATCCCCAAAGTGACCAGGTTGGGTGACATTAAGGAACTGATAGGCCAAAGTCAGAGTCTGGAGCAGGAGATGAAATGATAGGTCTGAACTATTTAGGAGAGGGGAAGTTAGAAAGGTTATAACCTTGGAGGAGTGTTGAATCACCTCCCCTTACCTACCCTATCTGCAGGGTGTGAGTAATCAGAATATATTGGGTGCCAGGGGTTGAAGAAATGGGAGAGCTTACCAACAACACCTATTTCCCACCTGGGATCCCATAGGTCCAGGATATAGAGGTAAAGGCCCCATCTTGTTGATAGAGGAGGGAGCAAGGATGTATATATGGCACATGGTATTGACAAGACCACTATGGGCAGCCTCCATATATGTCTGGTCATAGAGGAAGCAGACAAAAAGGTCAATAAATGAAAGAGGAGGAGATGGATATAGGGGTGATGGGAATTTTAATTGGCTCCTGACAGCCTGCTGTGGAACAATTTCCCAACCCTATTTGAAGCTTGCCTAAAGCTCAGAGGGCAGAGCTAGCCAGGAGTTAACCATAGAGGCCAGGCAGTAGTGGCACACATGTTTAATCCCAAGAATTTAGGTAAGACCGGAATGAAGAAGACACAAGCTGAACAATGGTCGTCACCTCATAGTTCGAGGGCCAGGTCTAAAAGCCCGAGGAGACAGACATGGTGCCTAGTACCAGGACTTTTGCCAGAAGGTGAAAACCGTGCTAAAAAATGAGGCCTTACCCAAAGGAAATGGTCAGAGGTGGGGGTTGGTGAGGAGGGTCAACTGTAGCCTTGAAGATAGTGGCTGGGGGAGCATTTGCCTCCAAGAATACCAGAGAGGTGCCAGCTGCTCAGACACTCAATGCTCAATGGTCACTTCCTCAGACTAAAGGACGTGTTTACACTGACCAAAGGGAGAACTTACCAATTGCCAGTGTTGAATGGGGTGCCCAGCGATCGGTCAGCTGCAAAGTAAGTCTGTTGCAGGTGGGCTGGAGACAAGGATAGGGTACTGGTGTGGCTTAGACCCATGAGAGAGGAACACACAGGCACCGGGATTTCCTACCGAGTCTCAGCACCAATGTTAGGGTTTCTCAGCAGAGTGCCTCGGAGGGTCTGGGCCAAGGTGTGCTGCAAAGATCACACCACGCAACAGATCTCACTCAAGAGCTTTACTGGGGGAGGGGAAGGGTATGCAGAGGCTGCTCTGAGTGAGGGTGGAAGGGGAAAGAAAGAGGGAAGACAAGACACTGGCTTTTCGTAAGGGGGTATATCGCATGTGCATAGGGAGAATATGTGAATCGTGGCGCCAGGGGAGATGTGTCGCATTTTGGCAGCTGATGATGACGTGGCCATTGTCACTTAGGTTACTGAAGGTGGTTACTGAAGGGTGGGGTTTTCCAGCAGTCAGCCCATCATGGCAGGGAAGGTCTGGTGGAGTTCATGGTGGCAGAACCATGCGGCAGAGGGGTGCTTCACCCGACAGCAAACAAGGAAGCTGAGAGCAGAACTAGTAGCCCTCAGAAGCCCACCCCAATGGCCTGCTGTGTGTGTCTATACATGTGTGCCTGTGTGTGCTCACGCACAGATGTATATGCATGTGTGTGCACATGCACGTATAAGCCAGCAGTCAGCCTCGGGTGTTATTCCTCAGGAGCCATCTACCTCAGTTTTTGAGACAGGGTCTCTCACTGGATCCAGGGATCTGTAGATTCAGCTGGCCTGGCTGGCTGATTAGCCTCTGGGATCTTCCTGTTTCTGCCTCCCCAGCGCTGGGGTTGCAAGTACATACACCATACCTAGGTTTTTATGTGGGTGCTAGGATCTGAACTTAGGTTTTCTTGCTTTAGCAAGCATTTTTTTTTTTAACTGATTAAGCTACCATCTCCTACACCCTCCGCACTACCCTCAGTGACCTGTTTCTACCAGCTAGAGGTCACACAGCCTCCCAAACCAGGGCCACCAGCCAGAGCATGATCACTCAAAGCATTAGCCTGCCGGGGCTTTTCAGACTCCAACTCTAAAACATCACCCTTTCCACTAGTGGTTTTAAGTACTGTTTTGTGACAAAATCAGTTGCGAGTGGCCTTCTAGGTTTCTCTTCTGCACGTCGGAGGGGGGTGTCTTTCCCCACTCTGACCCCTCTTCTGGGACCTGCTACTTTGACGGCTGTCAGGGCTGGCTGTCCCTGAAGGGTGGTCCCAGCAGCTGGGAGGACAAACAGACCAGGGTTATCTGTGCGGGACTGGCTCTGTCATACAGTGAAGCATCTGTGTGTGCCTTGCTTCCTAGGCGCCCTCCCTCCTGCCGTGGGGTTTTTTTCCGTGTGCACAGCAGTCACCAGCCCCAGATGTGGAGCTCTCAGAGGAAGTCTGCGGGTTGCTGCCTTTACCTCTGAATTGCAGCTAAGCCTTGTTATTGGGAAATCAAACCAGATTGGCTTTTAAGTGCTCAAAGAAAGATTCCCGAGGAAGTGCCTAATCCTGTGGCCTTTGTCTCCCAAGCCTTTAATTCCTGTGCCCCTCTAGCACTGTGGCATGGAGGGTGGCTGTCACTCACCTGGGGCAGGTGAGGAGAAGGAACGGGATTTGTCCGCCTGCTTTCATGTTGCAGGTAGGCATCATTTCTTTTATTTTGGGGAGTGAAAGCTTGCTTGAAGTGAGAGATGCTCTTGCCATCTGGTATATCAACACAGAGAACTTGGTCTCCTGACTCCTCTGTTATGGGGCTCGAGAGAGGCTGGCCTTCCCTCCAGAGCCCTCTCATTCACCTGGAGGCATCCAGCAAGTATATTCTCTGCAATGGGGCCAGTGGGCTAGAAGGAGCATGTGGTGATGAACAGTAGGACTCCCTAGGCTTCTGCATCGTCAGCCTTTTGGTGCCACCTCGCAGATTTCCCAGGGTATTTCTGACAGCTGGTTCGAAGAAAAACTCAGAGCGAAATAAGAACGTGAGAGCATGATGAAGGTTTGACTTGTAATAGCTAGTTCTCTGAAGAAGGCGAATAGGTTTGGCTAAGTTATTGCTCATCTTTTGGCTGCTCTAGCCCACCACTCACAGTGGCCACAACTTCGGACAGCTCTGAAGACGGCACAGGCCGAGGGGGAATCTCCAGGAGCAGAGAGCCACTGTTTTCCGACTGCCACTTTGGGGAAGCAAATGGGTTCATGCCACATGTAACATGCCACTGTGTAGCCAGATGGACCTGACGTGCAATGGAGCCTGGCTGGAAAGATGTGCAGTTCCTTGATTTAGTTCATCTCTCTTCGTTTATCAGGGCAAGCCTAAAGTCCTTAACACACTGAGAGACTAGGAGTGAGACAGATAGGGAAAGGGGCCATGGCCAGGTAATAAAGATGGCAAGTTTCTGAGATGGCCGGATTCTTCCTTACCCTCCTGATGTGAGACAGAAGCATGATAGCTTAAAACAAAGGCCTTGTAGGCTTTAGTCTTTCACCAGCGGGCTTCTGCTGATAGACTGGCTCAACACGTTCAAGGCTGGATCGGGACATAGTTGTGGACCAAGCAACCACTGTATCTTCCTTCAAATGAACCAACCCTGAACTAGAGACTTAAACAAACACCCTCCCCTCCCCCCTCAAAAACAAAACCCAGCCTTCAAGAAGAGCCTGGATTTTTCAGCTTTCTAAGAGTCTCTTTCTCTCTGTTTCTCTGTTTCTGTTTCTGTCTCTGCCTCTCTGTCTCTCTCTGTCTCTGTCTCTCTCTCTGTGTGTATGTGTGTGTATGTGTGTCTTCACACTCAATAGATGCCTTTCTTCACCTACTGACTCTGATTACTTCTGTTCGCAGTGGTTGGAATTTCGCTGCTGCTACCTGTCACACTTGAGAAATTTCCTGCCATTTAATTCTTTAACTGGCAGAGAAAGCAAACCCATTTGAGAGCCCTAGACTGTATGGGCCCCGTCCTGGTCTTTCTGCTCTGGCTCAAGTCTGTGTTTCGGCCCTCATAGCACTCACCACCCTTCTTCACAGACTTAGCCATTGCTATGGCATCACTGACATTGTCTCTCCCTGTGTGGGAACTCAGGAAGCCAAGAACTGCCTGTGATCTTACTTCTATCATCTCTTAGTGTGTGGCATCCAGCATGTACTCTATACCTAACCCACTCACTGCTTATAAGAGATTTGTGTGCATATCTATGCTTTTGAATTTGTTGTTGCTTAAAAATGACTGTAGGTTTGGTGGTACACACACACACACACACACACACACACACACACACACACACTGCCATCTGGTACCCAGCCCACACATATAGATAGATGTGTCTGTATCATTCTCTCTCCCCTCTGGGTGAGAATGGGTCAGAAACAGAGCCCCCAGCAAAACTCAGGAGGAACCAGCCAGCTCTCACCCTCCTGCCTCTCCACTCTGCCTCTCCACTCTGCCTCTCCACCCTATTCTGAGCCTTAGAACCAGTCAATAACCCTGTGGGATCACAAATATTGTAGAAAAGGGAAAGGCTTTTGAAGAAGTGACAAGACACAGGAAACCACAGCACCGTGCCCTGGGAATAGAAAATAATAGAATAAATCCTTAAAGATCTAATATTATCCTTAGAAACACTTTACCAAAGCCATATCAGCTTCTGACAAGTGTTGGCTCCAATCCCATCTACTAAAGCCATCCACTGGCCTTATAAAGGACAACAGCCATGCCATGCATTTTGTGCCATTAGGCTTAAGGGATCAGTAAACAAATATACGTGGAGGTCAACCACGGACTATTTCCTGGCAAAAGGACTCTGTGGATGGAATTGGCTCCATCTCAATCCTCTTGGGAGAGAGGAGGCTGCAGAGAATGCCATTAGTCGCTCAATGCAATTATCAGGGATGACTAGGGGGCGTGGTGCAGGAATGGGGCTTGTTGGGACTCAGGCAGCTGTGTGTGTCCAGCTTACGGACCAAGATCCACAATTGATGGGGGAAAATCTGAGCATCATTGGCCCTCCTAACCTCATGCGTCCCAATGTAAAATAGGTATGATGGTTGTATTTATCAACCTAACTTTGCCTAACTCACAGAAATTACTCAATATAGAATAGATATAAACGCTCCTAAGGAACAAACCCCTGTGCATTTCTTAGCACCCAGACTGCCTTTTGCCAGGTGATGACAGAAATGAACACTGGGCAGCTCCGCATCTCCTTTTATTAGAACATCTTTCCCAAATGTGGTTCAGTACCCCTTCCCACCAGCCCTCCCTGGTGCGACCTTCCCTTGCTCATCTACCTGGCATGGTGCATGAGATCAGGTTGCATATGTTACCGGATTACAGGGAAGGAGCATTTTAGGAGGGTTGGATACCATGAGTCAGGAGGAATGTGAGTTCACAAGATTGTCTTTTGTGCTTTGAACATTCCATAAGCTCAAGAACAAGAACTCTGTTTAAAGGTATATTCAGGTCTACAGGGACCAAAGCACAGCTCCTCTAAATATGTCTTGTAGGACATTCCTGAAATGATTTGCTTTGTTCGAGGCTCTTTTAAGAAACCACATGTAATTACACTCAACTATTCAGAAGGTTAAGCTTCAAACTAGCCAAATGCCAAGAAATTCTAAGTTCTCGTTGTCATCCGGCTCTAATTCTGCAAGTTAGTCTTAGTTCTTCCCTTCAAGCATGCCATCAGGAAGGAATGTGCGCCAGTATAGCCTTGGCTCCTGGCTTGTCTCTGCTCGAGCACTCCTTTCCATTACTCGGGCAAGTCTTATGATAATCAATTCTCATATTATTTATAAACATTCTTGTCTAGGAAGAAAGACACTTGCGTATTTTAAGAGCAGTACCAAATGCTAATGACAAAGCAGCATGTGGTTTTCTATGTCTCCAGATGAGTGAGGCCCGCAAGAACATTCTAAAACCTTGTTCTCAAGTTTATTGTTCCTCTAACTCGCTTGAAACGTGCACATGCATGCCTCCTGCACGGAGAAACCTTGCCCTTATTAATTATGGAGCAGACTTTTGTTGGATTTAATATTCTAATTATTTCAGACTACAGACCCCCCTCCCCCAAACCTTTTCCTGCAATGCTTAAATTAACATCCGTATATAAGGAGGAAATTGGAAGAAACAAATTATGCCTTAAGAAGACCAGACTTCACATAATTATGACTAACGATTAGAGAGAAGGAGTAGCTTTTCCTTAGGACCAGTTTTTTGGTTTTGTTTTTTACTTCGGCATGGATATGCCTGTGGAATATATATGTGCATGTATGTTCACACGTGTGTTGATGCACGTGTGTGTAAGGTGCATGTGCTAATGTGTACACCCTTTGTAGAGGCCGAGGTCGGCACCAGAGGTTTTCTGCAATCATTTCCCACCTTATACATTGATTCAGGGTCTCTCACCTCCCCCCAGAGCTCATTCTGTTAGTCTAGCTCATTAGCTTGCTTTGGGGACCTCTGGTTCCTGCCTTTCTAGGATTGTGGGTGGACCTCCACACTCACCCTTACACTTCTTACACAACAGGTTTTTACCCACTAAGCAATCTCCCCAGCCTCAGAAATCTGTCTTTATGTGGATTCTCTTGACTTTGGATTCTCAGAAAACTACTTACTCCATGGATACCTGTAGTGGGTATACAGAAAATCAAAAATAGGCTGGTAGGTTAAGAACTTCATCCATTCATTCAGGAACTAATTATCCATGTCTAGCCTGATCCAAGGGGTGTTCTAGGCACAAAGGAAATGAAATGCCTGCCCACATGGACTTCACACTGTTGTGTTGGATTTCAGTGTGAAATGGATGGTAGGTCAGGGGGAGAAGAAAGTAATGTAGATAGAAACCAAATGAGGCTGGGAATTGTGGTGCATGAGGCTCTGTCTCTAAAACAGGAAAGGGGGAGAGAGGGCTCCAAGAGCAAGATCATAGTTGCTCCTCCAATATCTGAGCAACGATCTAAAAGAATGAAACGATTGATCGTGTGATATCTGAAGAAAACACATCCCATGAGCAGTGATGGAACCCAGGACAAGAGGGCTCTCTGCTCCAGCTGTATGGAAGGAAGAGACCAGCATGACTGGAGCAAGGAAGAGCATCCAGAGTGAAGGACAGAGAGGAGGGAAGGGCACCCTGAGCAGCATGCCGTTTCCAAGACCTTGAGGTTCTCTTTCTTACTCTGAGTAAGGAAGAGCCATTGTAGTATTGTGAGTGGAAATGAAAGAATCTGTTGCTATGGAAACACTGCCTAGGAAGGATGCTGAAGATTCACCGGAGAGTTGTGGGAAGTGGCCAGATCCTGGGCTATTTCAAAGGAAGAACTTTAAAGGGATTTGCTAATGGGCTGAGATATAACTTGTGGAAGAATAGGATGAGTCGAGAATAACGAATAATTTTGAGGGGATCGAGTCATATTTTTTTAAGATAATAGAAAGGAAGGGAAAGTTTGAATATTGATAGGTTTAATTGGAGACACTTACATTAGACATCCACATGGAGACATTGAGTAGGCAGTTGTGGAGGAAAGTCTGGAATTCAAGGAAAAGGCTGAGACTTGAGACATATTTTTAGGCTTTATCAGCATGTGGATGCTGTTTAAGCCTCGAGACCGGCTGAGATCACTCAGGTAGTGAATGTGGGTGGAAAAGAGAAAGCATCCAGGGACTAAAACAAGCAAGCATGCAGCACTCTGGGGTCTGGAAATTCACATCTGGCGTAGCTCCGGACAGTTGTGTTATTCAGAAACGTCTTACTCCTGCCTGGTTCCAAACACTCCATTTTGCTGAGTCATGTAACTTGGCTTTGACTGTCTTTCTCCTAATTTTCAACCGGAGCTACTCAGACCACAAACTAGAACTTAATGCCGGAGTTACAGACGACTCGTAAAGCCTTTCATCTTTGTACTGAGTAATCCTTAGCCAGTGACATTCAGAAACAATTTTCTTTTTTTTTTTTTTTTTTTTGGTTTTTCGAGACAAGGTTTCTCTGTGTAGCTTTGCGCCTTTCCTGGAGCTCACTTGGTAGCCCAGGCTGGCCTCGAACTCACAGAGATCTGCCTGGCTCTGCCTCCCGAGTGCTGGGATTAAAGGCGTGCGCCACCAACGCCTGGCAATTTTCAAAAGCTTCTTTGTCAACAACTAGACTAGCACTGTACACGCAAGAAAAGACGTATCCAAAAGCCTTTTCAGGTGGACATTAAGTCAAGCGGGTACTGTCCCCAAAGCCAAAAGTGCACAAGTCACCCTTGTGTGTCCCTAAAAGCTATTCATATTGGCTATCAGTGGAAAAAAATCATCTCTTAAACTCACTCTTGAAACAAGAATTGATGATCATGTAGCTCTTAAACCAGAAAATCCAGCCATGGTTTGGCTGGCTCCTGCGCCCAGGGTTTCACACAAAGCTGTAATCAAGGTGTTAGCAGAGTGAGACCAGATCCTCTGCGATTGAAGACTCAGTTTTGGAATAATCTGCAGTGGGTTAGAGGACTTCAGTTTCCTTGACTCGTGGGCCTCTTTAGCTTCATTTGTTGGAGAAATGTGAGGAATCAGAAAGGGAGCTAGCAAGGAAGTAGAAGCAGGATGGGCCTCAGAGGCTCTTATGAAGCAATAACAAAACACAGCAACCCATCACTTTCACTGTATGTTAATAGCCAGAGAAGTAAGTGAGCGGATCAAACAACACCCAGTGTCGAGTCCTCCTCGACCTGTTGAATGGTTCTGAAGCGGGGGAGTGTGGAATTGGGAAATGATAGCTATGAAATATAGACGTAGATGAAGAAAAAGACAGAGGCGCAGGATAACTTTGGGAGTGTTGTTTTTAAATGTGGCACTTTTACTCTGTGAGGAAAGGTCACGAGGCACGACAAAACCCAGTGTCAGAGCTTTATTGGGGACGGGGTGGGGGAGGGGGGGGGGCGGCACAGAAGAGAGTGACCAGACCTGTGAAAGACATGTGCAGGGAGAGAGAGAGGGAGGAGGAGGAGAGAGCAGAAGAGAAGGGAAGAGTCTGTGACCGGCTTTTTTTTTTTTTTTTTTTTTTTGGTTTTTTCGAGACAGGGTTTCTCTGTGTAGCTTTGCGCCTTTCCTGGAGCTCACTTGGTAGCCCAGGCTGGCCTCAAACTCACAGAGATCCGCCTGGCTCTGCCTCCCGAGTGCTGGGATTAAAGGCGTGCGCCACTACCGCCCGGCTTTGTGACCGGTTTTTTAAGGATTTCCCTGCACATGCACATGTGGGCTTACTGAGCTATGCTACACATATGCAGACTGCGTGATCACGCAGTGCACGGATGATGTAAGACATAAGGCCCCTTACTTGGCTACTGAACTTCAAATGTGCAGTCATGCAGCTGGAGGAGTGACAGAATCCTCCCAGGGAGGGCTCTAGATTAACACCACAGACACCTGAGTTTTATGACCCACAGCCTTTATATACCCAAAGCAAGGGGGGAGGGGGGAGGCAAAAAGACCTCCCCCTTTAAAGGACATCACAGTTCAAGGTACAAAGTACAATCAAGTGTAAACACCTCCTTACTACTCAGGACATCTGTGTAGTGGGTAGCCATTCCAGCTTTGGTCTGGAAGTTCCAACCGCCATTGAGGCTTCGGTAACTGTCACCCCTACAAGGCGGGGCCAAGAGAAGACCCTGAAGACCCTAGATCCGGATGCGCTGGCTCTCTTGGTTCCTGGGGGTAGACTGAGAACACCTCCAGAGAACACCACCGGACTGCGCCACACCTTTCCCAGACCCTGTTACCTATCCCTTCACTTGTAAGTTACCCCACAAAATAAACCTTCCTTTTAACTACGTGGAGTGGCCTTAATAATTTCACCAATACATCTGGTAACCACACCTTTTGGCAAAGCATCCTGTAATTAGGCCTTGAGGTATAAGATACCTGGTAACCACGCCTTTGGCCCAAACATCCTATTTTGTAGCCTTGCAGGGGAAAACAAGCTCGGACTCTCTGACCTTGAGTCAAGATGAAAACAAGCCGCAAGCTGGGATCTCTGTGGGTCCCCACAACTCAGAGTCAAGGACATGCAGGAGTGTGAATCTCTGAGAAGGAAAGACTCACAGGGAACTATTTAGAAGTCTGCTTACCTCAAACAACATGAGAAAGATTTTCAATTAATACATTTATTTTTTTTTTAAAGAAAAGTTTTAGGCACAAAGCAGAGTTAAACAGAAGGCACAGAGATGTCCTATACTCCCTGCCCTCATATATGCTTAACCTCCCCTATCAATATCACCTACTCAGTCAGGGAATTTACACTGCCAATTAGGAACCTACATTGACACATTAATATCCTCCTCAGTGTAGGCTTATATTAAGACACTGTCTTGGTATTGTACATTCTGTGAGTTTGATGGATAAAATAGGACGTGTATCTACCATTACAGCATCATACATAGCAGTTACCCTACCACACAAATCCTTTCTCCTCTGCCTATGTATTCTTTCTCCAGGTAACCCTCGACAACCACTAATGTTTTAATTATCCCCATAGTTTTTTGTTTTGTTTTGTTTTGTTTTGTTTTTCAGAGCGTCATACAGTAGGAATTCTGCAGTATACAGATTTTCAGATTGCCTTTTTAAAACCTGATGTATATTTAATATTTAATGTGTATTTAAGTTTCCTCCATGTCTTTATGTGACTTGATAGCTTCTTTCTTTTTTAGTATTGAATAATATCTCATTTTCTAGATATACCATAGATTACTTGCTCATTGATTTCCTGGAGGACATCTTGATTGCTTACATGTTCGGGCAATTATGGATAAGGCTACTGTAAATATCTTGTGAAAATTTTTGTATAGTTTTAAACCCTCAGTTCATTTGGGGAAAATACCAAGGAGTGTTGTTGCTGGATCATGTGGTAACAGCATGTTTAGTTTCCCAAGAAACTGCCAAACTGTCTTCCAACGTATTCTGTTTTGTATTTAATGAGTGTTACATTTGCTTCACATCCTCATCAGTATTGTCTATTACTAATACCAACAGCAGTTTGAATATTAGACATCCTATCAGGTCTGCAGTGATGTCTCATGGCTGCTTTAATGTGCAACTCTCTAAACTGTTCACAGCATGGGAAGTTGAATATCTTCTCATGTGTTTACTTACCATGTGTATGTATTTGCTGGCAAGAAATCTGTTCATCTTTTGCCAACTTAAAAATATTGGTTCTAAAAAAAATTGAAATATAAAAATATCTGTTCACTTTCCAATAGCTGAATTTAAGAAAAATTTTTGTGTATTTTGGATAATAGTCCTTTATTAGCTGTGTTTTTAAAAATATATTCTCCTGTGGTTGACTTGTGTTTATATTTTCTTGAGATTACAACTTGAAGAGAATTTTTCAATTTTAATGCAGTCTAGTTTATTAATTCTTTATTTCATGGCTTGTGGTTTTCATACTGTATCCAAAAGTCCTTACTATATGAATCATACACATTTTCTCTTATGCTACCTTTTAAGAGCTCTATAGTTTGAATTTTTTCATTTCATTTATGATGCTTTTGAGTTAATTTAGATGATGAGTGTAAAACTATGATTTTTTTCATGTACAAGTTCAGCTATTCAAATTACTTCTTGAAAAGTCTATCTTAGCTCCATTGTATTACCTTTGATTTCTTATCAAAGGTCAGGAGGTTCTACTTCTTGGCTTTCTGTTCTGTCCCAGTGACCTGTTATTTATTCTTTCATCCATCTGCATTACCCTGATTATTATGAAATTATAGTAGGAATTGGTGTTAAGTAGTATCAATCTTCCATTTTTGTTGTCCTTCGGTATCGAGTTGGCCTTTCTTGGACTTTGCCTCTCCATATAGTCAGTTTAAACTGTCAATATATCTACAAAATAACTTGCTGATATTTTTACTGGGATTGCTAACATCTTAACCAGATGGATTTATCTTGTCCATAAACATGGGCTATCATTCCAACTATTTAGTTCTTCTTTAGTCAGTTATGTAGATTTTCTCAAACAGATCTTATACATATTTTGTTAGATTTAAACCTAAATGATCTTATTTAATATTAAAATGTTGACATTATCATGTAATGTGTCACATCAAGATGGGCATCACATTATATATAAATATTTATTAATTACATTATTATATTTAATTACATTATTATATAATATGCTTTTCATCTCAAATTCCACTGTTTGTTGTTGGTACACAGAAGACAGTGATTTTTATATATTAAGCTGGTATCTTCCCATCTTGCTATGGTTACTTATGAGTTTAAGAAGAGGTATTGTTTTGTTTTATCTTTCACATTGTAGATTGCATTTATAGATAATCATGTTATCTGAAGTTGCATTTGTAGATAATCATGTTATCTGAAGTTCTTTCCTTCCTCCCCATTTTTTATGCCTTTTTCTACCTTTTCCTGCCTTATTGCATTAACTAGGATTTCTAGTGTGATACAGAAAGCAGTAGTGAGAGGGGTTATTTTGTCTCCAGTGTCAACAATTAAACTTTCCGTTGTTATCATTAATTATAATATTAGCAGTAGACTTTTTTAGGATTTTTATTTTTGATTCTCTGTGTGTGCATGAGGAAGGTGGGGGTAGGCTCGGGTAGGGAGTGGTTTTGTGCATGGGAGAAGATCCACTGGGGCTGGACTTACCGGCAATGTGAGCCACCAGACTTGGGCTTTAGGAAATCAGTCTGGGTCCTCTGCAAGAACACTATAGACTTTCAACATCTACTCCATCTCTTCATTCTTAGCTAGAGGTTTTGGGAGATGTTCTTTACCAAGTCAAGAAAATTCCAGTGTATTCTTGTTTACTGAAAGTACTACTCATTTGTAATAGTAATACATTTAGAATCAGGGTCAATGCATTTTTTTAAATTTGAAAATACCCCCTAGACTTTGAAATTAGTCATCTATTCCAGTATTTTTAATATGGCAAGCTGTAACACTTTATTGAGTGAAATCTAGTGGTCATGACCACCATTGCTTTAATTAGACAAAATAAAGCCAAAGCTATCAGCACTCAGTGCATATAAAAAGGCTTAGTTAGATGATGTGCTAGGTGGTAGCATAAACTGCATTTATTTTTATAGGCCAAAGTTTAAATGAATGATTTCCATAGTATCACCAAATATGAGTAAGCTACAAAAATGTATTTGGGAAAAACAGGCACCCCTAAGATGTAAAGGAATGTCAGAAAAAAAGGAGATCCACGCACATGGGTGGCCTGACATAAATACAAGCTTCCAGTTCACACTTCTTGCTCAGTTCCCTCATGGGTTTGTAAAGAGTAATCAGTAAGAGATTGGGAAACTCTGACCAGACTTGACAGACATGGCTTCTGGCCCCTGCAGAAACAAAGCAGACGCACCACAAACTAATGAATACTATACAATCCTACCCATCTTGAAAGGTCAAAATTTATTTTAGTTTTTTCAAACAACCCAGCTGTGAGTGCCTATAATCAGTAGGCCTGCTCAAAGACAGATGAGGCCATTTTTCAACTGGAACACCCCCTTCCTCTCTCAGGAGGCAGCCACCCCAGGCAGACTCATTTCTCAGCCACAGATAGAATGTAGGGTGGGTGCTTCCCTCAAGGTCTTCCTTGACCTATTTGGAGCCTGAGATCCAGCCACTCAGCATCTCCATCCTTCCTGTGACTCCAGCCCATCTGAATGTCCTAGCACGGTGGTTCTCAGCCTGTGGGTCATGACCCCCATGGGGATGAACGGCCCTTTCACAGGGTCTTATATCAGATACCCTGAATATCAGATATTTATATTATGATTCACAACAGTAGCAACCTGACAGTTATGAAGTAGCAACGAAATAATTTTATGGTTGGGGGTCACCACAGCATGGGTAACTATATTAAAGGGTCATAGAATTAGAGAGGTTGAGAATCACTGCTCTAGCAGCTCAACTTGAGAGGTGGCTGCCAATACATGAGAAACAAAGACTGTCCAGTTTAATTGCCTCATTGGTCTATCCCTTTAAGACCAATGCTCAGATTCTGCTGGGGAGACCGCAAAATCTTCATCCCTCATCCATCCTTATCAAGCAGACAACAAGCAAGCCAAATTTCGTTTCCAGAGTCCAGATTTGCAAGCTACACTGTGCGCCTGATGCTTCACATTTTCCACACCGCTGCACTGCAGATCTTCCTGGCTTCATGTGAGAGCGCGTCAGATCCCATGAAACCAACGCCAGAAACTGGGGAGACAGGCTGCTGCGAGTGAGGGCCTCTTGGCAGAGTTGACTCCTTGGGGAAATGGAGGCTTGTTTAACAGCATGTGCAACCTATTAACTTTGGGCTCCACGGGAAAAGGCCAAGAGAAAGAAGGAGGCACAGAGGTGGGAGGACTCACTTTGTGGTTTTAGTCAAAGCCTCAGGCTCCCCTAATTCTTTGAGATAAAAAGAGCTCACCATTTGGGGGACTTTGCATAACGTGGATTTGGAAGTGTTTCTGCATTTTCATTTAGCATTGGATAACTATCGTCTCAAACTTTTTTTTATTTAAAATTGGCCAATGAGCCAAAGGCTTATTGTTCTGTTCATCTTGTTTGTTATAGATATAGAATTGTGGCAAAGAAGTCGGGGAGTAGAGCATTGTTTGATGGTGTGGTATATCGTAAGTTCGTTAATTCCAAAATAGTTTTGACATTCAGTTGAGGGTGGTGGTTGGGTCTCAGACAGACTAGAAGTTGAGGAAAAGAGTATTTTTTTTCTAAAAATAACTCATATTCATGAAGACTTTGCTTGTGATAAAATGAAAAAAGTGGAGCATGAAGTTTTGGGGTTGGGTGGTTGGTTTTCAATAGAGTAAAATGGAAGAGTCAAATCACACTTAGATTTACAATAACTGATTTTGCATCATTACAAGTTGCTATCTGTGGTCTTATCAGCAAATCAATATCCACACAGGGGAAAGGCAGTTACCTCTGTCTGAGTTTGGGCCTCTTTTTAAGTCATTGCATTTAATTAGGATTAGGCTCCTATTATGTTACAGTAAGGTTTAGATTAAGGTTAGGTTCTTGTTAGATTAAGATTAGATCCAAGTTTAAGGTATATTCAGATTTAGAGAAATCATAGCCAATCTAGCTTTATCAGCTAGGAATGCTTCAGCTGTAATTAATGCTAGCTCAGCTAGTGTCACCTTAAAGAGAACATGAACATCCCATAGAAGGGGGTCTAACAGGCAGAGCTGTTCAGTTGGGCACTATGTTATTATGAAGCCGAGCTCTTACCCCTTTCCCTGTCTAAGACCTCAGCTCCTCTCTGGACTGCAAGATGGCTGTTTCCCAATGACTCTGTCCATACCCAATGCCTGGCCTTTTGATCGAGAATGCTAACAATGACACAGAAGACCTTAAGTTCGTATCTCATTAGATCCAAACCCCGCCCCCTTCTGGCAAAGCCCCGCTCCGAAGGAAACAGAGAAAGCAAGTATTGATTGTTCCTTCTTCAGAGTAGAGAGGAGTTGGAGAAAATGCTGTTAGGAATGGGCATGTGGGACATGGGGGAAGTGGGAGGAGTCGAACAAGTACTGACCACAACACATCATGATCAGATGTGCTGACAACTTCAGGAAGAACAGAGATCATGTCTTCTCTGGACCAAAATGGTAGGGCTTTATTGGGAACCTGATGCCACCTTCTTCCTGGATGATAGAGATGTATGCCCAGTAGAAATCTGAACTCTTTAAGACCAATGAGAGACTTCATTACTACTTCTAGGACAATAAAAACTATCTAGCATTAAGATGAAGACCCAGTGTCATAGTTATAAATTGACAGTTAAATAAGTTATGTATATTTATATATAAGATAAACCAAGTAATAGTTGTTACACTATTTGTGTGCAGCACATGAGATGTGTGTTTTCAATGAGATCTGACCTCTCATAACCATCTCTTACATATTACTATCTCTGCACACATTCATTTAAATATCAGCTCAGTCATCTACATTAAGCCATCAAGCTCTGTAGGCACTGGGGACTCAGCGGTGAATGGCAGTGGTCACTGTCCCTGTGGCAGGCTAAATTACAATCATAATCAGTCTTATTGTACGGGACATTTGGGACTTGCTAAGAATGAGCCTAAGGGAAAGAGTTTAAATGCAGGAGAGTTTAAGACAGTCTGATGGTTGGGGAATCAGTAATTGGCCAGGTAAACAGGGAAGGGGAGAGCAAACACTTCCAGAGCCTGAAGACCAAGAGAGCAGCAGCAGCAGGCTTCATGGGAGACCTCTTGAAGAAATGGGTATTGGGGGGAGGGGTGTCTATGTATAAACAATGATAAAAATGAGTGAGATTGAGAACATACCAAAAAATCTATTAATATAATAACTTTCACACATCTAACATGTGATGTCTAAGTCATTTACTCAAGACGAAAGCTATTTCATTTCAAGCAGAAGTGCTAACTTGGAAGATGTGACATCATTTATAGTTTATGCACAAAATGAAAATAAGCTAGTCTCAGGGGATTTACCTTTGTTGTATCTTATGCTCTTGGGGGGAAAAGAAAGGTTCACTCCAGAGTCAGTGTGGGCCTTAACAAGCTTGCGACCTAGAACTTCTTCCTAGGGCATTACGGGCATCTCACTAAGTTGTTGCTCACGGATGTGATGAGGACATACTACAGTCCAAAGAGCACATCGCCTGGGTGAATGAGAAGAGAGATTTTTGGAGCAGCGGAAAGGGAATGAAAGCCTGGAGTGATTTCGAGAAGAATGAGGTTGCTG
>CABHPH010145468.1:69153-82371 GCA_902168325.1 Peromyscus nudipes | reverse complement strand
GGAGGGAGGGAGGGAGGGAGGGAGGGAGGGAGGAGTCAAGCTCCAGGAATCCAGTCGAGGAGAGAGAAGAGGGATTCTGTGAGCAAGGGGTATCAAGATCATGATGGGGAAAATCTACAGATGAAACTGAATGGAGCTAGTGAGAACTCATGAAATTTAGATCAACAGCTGTGGAGCCTGCATGGGACTGGACTAGGCCCTGTGCATATTGTTGCAGTTATGTAGCATGACCTGCCTGGGATGGGGGTGGGGGTGCTGGCAGTAGGATCAGAGTCCATCCCTGGTGCATGAGCAGGCCTTTTAGAGTCCACTTCGGTGATAGGACACCTGGCACAGCCTTGGAGCAGGGGGAGGGCCTTGGACCTGCCTCTACTAAATGTACCTCCCCATGGGAGGCCTTACCTTCTTGTAGGAAGGAATGGGGAGGTAGGTTGGAAGAGAGAGGCTGGGGGGGCAGAAGGAGGGAAGAGGGGGAGCTTTGGTATGTAAAATGAATAAAAATTTTTCTTTGCCGGGTGGTGGTAGCACATGCCTTTAATCCCAGCACTCGGGAGGCAGAGCCAGGCAGATCTCTGTGAGTTCGAGGCCAGCCTGGTCTACAGAGCGAGATCCAGGACAGGCACCAAAACTACACGGAGAAACCCTGTCTCAAAAAAACCAAAATAAATAAATAAATAAAGGTTCTGAGGGGTTAAGTGACTTATCTAGACATCTGGAATTGGAAAATGGCTGAACTCCATCTTATCTCAAGTCTCCTAACCCAAAACCCATGCCATCTGTCACATTGGGCTCTGGTGGCTAACCCAAGCATAGCTTAAAGGTCACGGAAGTGAGGTAGAGTTGCAAACACAGATTTCTGGTTGATTTTCAAAAGCTCAGTATTTTCCCCAGGACATTAGGGCTTGAACCCTATATCCCATCTCACCCTTCACACACTATGCTCTTCACTGCTAAGCAGGATATACCCACTTCTCAAAGAAGGGTGGCAAATCCTTTATGTATGGCAGAGAACCCATCAGCATTTCTTTACCCATCACTCAAGAAATATTTCAGCAGAATCCTTCAAGCATTGGTGCTGGCGAGTCTCCAGGACCCTCAGCTGTGCTTAAAGTAACTTTAGCTCTCACCTTGTGAAAAGAAAAGAACTCTAGGTAAGAAAAAGTACACACAAAAAAAATTGTTTTTTTTCTTCCCTGAACCCCACACCTCCCAGAAATAGCCCTGATATCAAGTAATAAAAGTACAAATGACATTTTCAAGGTCTAGAATGGAGAAACAAGCAAAAAATAGAATATTTAATCAATGAAAATATTCTTGGAATTTGAAACATCTGGGAGAGCCTGGGTGGCTGTGGGGAGCCTGAAAAGGGACAGGGCTATGGGGGACTTGACCTTCTCACCCTGAGTTTATCTACAACTGCAGCTGAACAGCCCGCTCTGAAAGTCCCAGAGGAATAACCTTAGCAGACATGATGCATTAAGGAAGGGGCAATTGTTCATACAGGCTAAAGGCTGACAGAGCATGTATATCACACCACCATCCTAGTAGGTCTAAAACAATATTCTTGGTTGGGGTTCATTGTTTTTAATTACATGTTACTTATCAAATAAAGCTCCTCCAAACACTAGAATTTAATCTAGGCATAAAGACGTCCCCAAATACTAATGATGTTCTTGTGGGAACACCCGTGCGAACTGAACAACCTAACGGTATTGTCCCCTCTCTACCAGTTTTTCTCCATTCATAGGAGAGTGAAAACGAAGGATGAATGATGAAACACAGGGGCCAACTCACGTGAAGCAACTCAGGAAGATTCTTTACAGGGTCTGCATTTTTTAACCTTCTTTTCATGGAAGATCTGGCCTCAGAACCCAAAGACATATGATAGCTACTCTTAGAACACCAGAAGAGCCATGTTGTACCCTATTGCAAACTCTGTGCAGACTGCCTGTTCTCTGTCTTACCCTTGGACTCAGGCATGAAGTAAGGGGCGGGGGGTGAGGCGAGGGAGGGCGGAATCCTTGGAAGAATCCTCTCCTCTCCTCTGCTTTCTCAATGTATCACCTCATCTTTATCTAGGTCCTAGGAAGTGTATTATATACCTGAGTCATAAAGGAAGCTCGAAGGGTGCCCAGCCATGACCACATGCTGTTAAGGCTCACACCTGGGATTCAACCCTAATTTGTAAGTCATTCTGCCAAGATCAAGTCATGTGTCTCTCTCACCACCCATTCTCCTTCCTTGATCTTTGAGCAATAAGCCACTACCCAACAAAGCCTTCAGTTTGGTTTGCCTATCTTCGAGCCAACACTTCTTCTCAAGAATGAGGTCATGGTCATGGTTCCAAAAGCATCATTAACGTAAGAGTTGCCACGTTATGCCCATGCTTATGTCGGTCAACCTAGCGGAGCATCCTACACCAAACAAGCATAAATGTATCCAGTGAATTAACAATAAAGTAGCTAATGAGGAAGATAACGTTAATCCCATGAAACAGAAGAAGAAGGAGGCACAGAGGTCAGAGTAATTGCTCACCCCACTTTCTGTTCATTGTCTTGTTGAGGAGTGGTTCTTTCTCATTGTCCTGAGGGTCCCTGCAGACAGCCTCTGCTCAAGAGAACCCTACCTCTCTGACCACTGTTGACACTCAGATGATCCGTGGCTATCTCAGAGCCTCAGCAGCCAAAAGGTCCACTTGGCCACTAGAGGACTCTCCTCTGTGTCACCCCAGTAGTCTATTCGTTGCGCTTACAGAAAAGCAAGTGGCTGAGAAATGGGACATGTGGAGAAAAAGAGATTGTGTTTTTCCTTTCCCTGTACATAGTCTTTAGAATGTGACCCCTAAGTGTGTTGGCAACCCCATCAGTGTAAAGCTAAGCTTATTTCCTTATTCTCATTTTTTTAAATATGTAATTACCATAACTGTAGGGAAAAGGGGCTAGCTAAAGAAACCCACCCTGACCCTGGAGCCCAGAACCAGGGAAAGAAACAGTCTGGATCTGGGACCTGAGCCAGAGAAAGAAACACTTTATCCCTGAACCCAGAACCAAAGAAACATGCCCTGACTCTGAAACCAGTGCCAAAGAAACATACTTTGTCCCTACAGTCAGAGCCAGTGAAAGAAATATGCCCTGGCCTTAGAATTAGAGCCAAAAAGCTAAGAAAGGCCAGGAAAAGAAACAGTTTGGCTCTGAAATCAAAGCCATCTCTGCCCCTGACCAACTGATCAGTGAAACCAACCAATCACAGAGCAGGAAACCAACCAATCCCTGAGCACCCTGACCCTGGAGCCCAGAACCAGTGAAAGAAACACAGCCTGGATCTGGGACCTGAGCCAGTGAAAGAAACACTTTATTCCTGAACCCAGAACCAAAGAAACATGCCCTAACTCTGAAATCAGTGCCAAAGAAACACTCTTTGTCCCTAGAATCACAAACAGTGAAAGAAATATGCCCTGTCTTAGAATTAGAGTCTAAAAGCTAAGAAAGGCCAGTGAAAGAAATACAGTTTGGCTCTGAAATCAGAGCCAACTCTGCCCCTGACCAACAAAACTAACCAATCCCTGAACAGAAAAAACCAACCAACCCCTGGACAGAAAGTCTTCTTTCTGGAGAAACTCTGTCCCTAAGAAATCCTATATAAACCACCCTGCCTGTTCAGTTGTGGGCTGTTCTTTCCCACCCTGGTAGAGGCAGCCACTCTCCTGGACTCTTCCTTCCCAAATAAATCTTTTTCTCTAAAGAGACTTGGGTATGAAGATCTTCACTCTCAGGCACAGGAGAAGAACCTTGCTAAGATGTCCCTTAGGGGCCTGAGCAGAAAAAACCTTCAGAGACTTTCCCTTAGTGGGGCTGAGCAAGGCAGAACAGAAGAACCTTGCTGAGATGTCCCATAGGGGATTCAGCAAGGTGGAGCAGAAAAAGTAACAACTTATTGCCGGGCCGGAGGAGATTGCTACATTTCAGCAGGGGTTTCCCCTTTAGCAGAGTAAAGCAAAAGAAGCAACATCTTGGGCCAAAGAAAAAGTAGAGCTCTGCTGGGAAGCCCCCTTTAAGTTGGGGTGGAGCAAAGCTCAGTTATAGCAGCTCTCCAGGAGAGCAGTCAGGATACCTTTCCCTCCAGAGCTGAGCTGTCCCATTGCAGCTCCAGCTGCTAGAGGTGTCCTAGCAGCTCAAGGTATCGCCTGATTCCCCCAAGTAGTCAGGATACCTTTCCCCCAGAGCTGCAACACTCTCCTAAAATAACAGTTTCATGTTAGGCTAAATTGACCATGATGAGTGTAAGAGTGGAAATTTTGCCTCTTAAATGGTAAGGGAAGTGTGTGCTGTTGCAGGCAAGCTGCAAGGGCTATACCTACTGTGTCAAAGATGAATGGGACTGGCGTTCCCATCTGGGATTCATCTTCACTGTATAGAATTGCAAGACAACAGCATGCATCTCTTTTCTGACTCCATACATTTTTCCATTCATTGTGTTCCCAGGTCCTGGTGCTGTTTTCCATAATGGGAGACTCTTAATTCTATGTTCCCAACTCCCAGAATTGTGTTTCCTTCTTTTTCTGTTGTCTTGATGTTTGTAATACTGGGCAGAGCTTTGGGGAGGATCATAGAGTGTGATCTCTATCTTATGAAACATAAAATATGTACCCATTGCATGGTATTGTAAGTTTGACATTTGCTTGGGATGAAGGACACATATAGGAGTGTCCTCTCTATTTATTTATGTTAAGGTTCAATGAGTTAAAGATATAATTCTTACGATTCAGGATGACAAAACGCTTGGGTCATGTTTCCCATACTGCAGATTTCATTAAGTCACTTCATATTTCCCATACTGCAGATTTCATTAAGTCGCTACCAAAGCCTGTTCTGTAGTTCCAAAAAATTAATGTATGCTCATTCTCAATTGATTTCTCGGTATTCTGTGTCCAATATGGTGTGTCTTCAACAATATGGTCTTACCATCTAGTTAGGGTAGAAAACCAAGAGCAGTGGCAATAGCCTATGTTGTTCTGGGTGCCCCTGGGGGCTCCTTAACCAATAACTCATAGAGAGGTATTCCATGCCTGGCACTGAGATTTTTTCCTTAAATTACCCATGTCATTAACTTGTGCAGAGCATTTCTGTTCAAACTTGTGTGTGTGTGTGTGTGTGTGTGTGTGATTTTTCAATTAGCGATTTCCAAAGGCTTTTTCATGCCTCCTTAGCTCTGTCTATCCCATCCTCACCCTCTCCTCTCCCTAAACCCTTATTCCCACTTAAACCTTTAACCCAAGTATTTCCTTTCTCTCCATTCTGTCACCTATATTCTAGTATTCTAGACTGAATAACTTTTTTATTTTTTTGAGCACAATACTGGGAATTTCATATATATTTCTCTTTTAAATATCCCAGTAACTCTTAAAGGCCATTAACTTCCCATGGGAGGCCTTACCTTCTTGTAGGAGGGAATGGAGGGTGGGTTGGGGTGAGAGGCTGGAGGGGAAGGAGGAGGGAAGAGGGGTATCTGTGATTGGTATATAAAATGAATAAAACATTTCTTAATAAAAACAATTATTTTGATCATAAAGGGACCCTTTTTCACAATTCAAAGTAAAGGGAATAAGCTGGGATATAGTTCAGTGCTATAGTGCTTGCCTGCATGAATAAGGCACTGGGTTCAATGCCCATTTACAAAAACAAATGACATGTGTTACTGTGGTGGATATGTGACATTGGGTTCCCCATTAGGATGCACAAAAAGGAATTTCCCACTAGAAATGCATGCCTAAATACTGATACAAGATACAAGGATAAATGTCTCCGCTACTTTTTTTTTAAATAAAAACAGCCAACCAAGCCAGACATAGTAGAGTATGCCTTTAATCCCAGCACTCAGGTGGTAGAGGCAGGAGGAACTCTGTGAGTTCAGTCTGGTCTACATAGAGAATTCCAGGACAACCAGAGAAACCCTGTCTCAAAACAAAACAAAAACCAGCCAAACAAAATCAATACAATAAAGGTCCAGAAAATGGAGTGATATAAAGGGTGAAAGGAAATAATGGAAAAGGAAGGACTAAATAAGGTGGAGGTGGGAAGAAAGAGTAGCAGAGGGAATGTGGGGAGGGATAACTAAACACAAAAAAAGTCATATTAATGGGGCCTGGGTTGCTGCCAAGTGCCATGTCTTGGTCTGTGGCCCTAACACAGCCACAGGGAAGGGGTCTGTGTTGATGCCCATAGATCTTATTACCACTGAGGACCCTGAAGATGTCTGGAGTCTGGGCCACCACCTGCCATGTTGGTGTCCCAAATGTGTGCCCCAACAGGGGCCATGCTTATCTAAGAGGCCTACACTGCCACTCAGGTCCATAGAGACCTCTGGGCCCAGACTGCTGCCAGGGGCCGCGTCTGGGTCCTTGGTCCTGCTGCAGCCAGGCTCTCAGTTGACATTTGTGGCTCCTCTTGCCACTGAGGGATGTACAGAGGCCCACAGTCTGAGCTATGTTGGTCTTTGAGGGTGAAGTTGCCACTGGGGCCATACAGACCTGGGTGGCCTGTCCTGCAGCAGCCAGGGTCTCTGCATTGATGTCCATGGCTCCTGCTATCATCAAAGACCAAGCAGATACCTGGGGTCTGGGCTGCCCTCTGGGGACATGTTGGCATTCAAGGACCATACCACCAATGGGGTCATGCTGATCTGGGCAACCTGCAATATCAACTAGGACTATGATGACATCTAGACCCTGGCTGCTGTTAAGGACCATGTCTGGGTCCCTGGCCCATGTTGCCACCAAAGGCCACATGGATGCCCAGGATCTGGGCCACTACCTGTGGTCATGGTTTCTGAAGGTTGTTCCACTGCCAAGCCCATACAGACCTGAGTGACATGCACTGCCAGCAGGGGCCAAGATGTCATATGAGCCCAAGCTATGGCCAGGGCCATGTCTGGGTCCATGGCCCTGCCACAGCCAGGGTCTGCATTGATGTCTAAGGCTCCTATTGCCATCAAAGGCCATGTGGATGCTCATGATCTGGGCCACCACCTGGGGCCATGGTGGGGGGCGGGGTTGAGGGCCATGCTGCAGCTGGTTCCATGCTGATCTGAATGACCTGTACTGTCAATCATGGCCAAGGTGACATCTGGGCCCAGGCTGCTACCAAGGACCATGTCTGGGTGCATGGTCCAACTGCAGCTGGGGTCTGTGCTGATATCCACAGCAGCCCAAGGGCTACACAGATTTCAGGGGTCTGGGCCACCATCTAGGGCCATGTTGATGTCTGAGGGCTGAGCCTCTGCTGAGACCATACAGATCTGAGTGGCCTGTGCTGCCACCTGGGGCCTTGGTGTCATCTGGGCCTGGGCTGCAGCTAATGGCCATATCTGAGTCTGTAGGGGCAAGTTTTCCTGTGTCCTGCCTGGTCCCACAGCCACCCAGTCCTAAGTAAGCACACAGAGGCTTATATTACTTACAAACTGTATGGCCAGTGGGTCAGGCTTCTTGCTAGCTAGCTCTTATAATTTAACTCAACTCAACCCATTTCTATTAATCTATAGGTTGCCATGTCGCCATGATGTTACTAGTCTGCTGGCATCTTGTTGCTCCTTGGGGAGTGGGCTGGCGTCTCTCTGCCTCTGCCTTTCTTCTTTCTGTCTCTCTTGGATTTCCCACATGGCCATAACCTGACTTGCCATAGGCCAGAGCAGCATCTTTATTAACCAATCATAGCAACAAATATTCACAGCATACAAAAAGACCATACCACAGCATGGGTCCATGGCCTTCCCTTAGCCATGGTCTGTGTTGATGTCTGTGGCTGCTGTTATCACCGAAAGCAGTGAGGATAGGACTGCACAGTGTTGGCCCTGCTTCTCACTGACTACAGTATTAGGGAAAACTGGCTCTGCCCCTCACTAACTGTTGCACTCAGGAGAGCAGGTCCTGCACCTCGTCTGGGCAGCACAGTAGAGCTGTTCCTGTTGGGGGCTGGGGGTGTTTACAGGGGAGCCTTCCCTGAAGTTGTGAAAGTGCGAGAGCTAGTCCCACTGTCTGTCATGTGGTGGTGTGGGCAAGGGAGAGATGCCCCTTTTGCCACCTACTGCAGGTGGGAAAAGTTAGTTCCAAGGTCATAAGAGTGGGAAAGCTAACCCTGCCCTTCACCAGCTGCAGCGCTCGGGAGAGCAAGCCCTACACTTTGCTCAGGCAGCATAGTAGAGCTAACCCTGTTGACAGTAATGCAGGTGACCTGGCCCCACAAATGTGCATGGGCTATCTGGCCCTACCCCTCGTCTGTCACACAGTGTAGAGTGGGTGTGGAAGAGATGACTTCCCCCCTCTCCCACCCCTCACTGCCTGTGGCAGGTGTGAGAACTGGCCCTGGGGTCATGAGAGTGGGAGAACTGGCCCTGTCCCCTCACTGGCACCTTACCCAGGGCAGC
Organism: Peromyscus nudipes; assembly: GCA_902168325.1. Taxonomy (NCBI): domain Eukaryota; kingdom Metazoa; phylum Chordata; class Mammalia; order Rodentia; family Cricetidae; genus Peromyscus; species Peromyscus nudipes. The sequence continues at coordinate 73,953 of CABHPH010145468.1, read as the reverse complement.
ACAGTAGAACTGACCCTGTTGGTGGGGGTACAGGAGAGCCGGCCCTGAGGGCAAGATAGCAGGAGAGCTGACCCCCCCATCTGCTATGTGGTAGCATGGGTGAGGGAAAGACGCCCTCCCCACCTTGCCCCTTGCCACCTGTGGCAGGCAGGAGAGCCGACCTTGGGGGCTTCAGAATGGAAGATGTGGCCCTGTCCCTCACCAACTGCAGCAATCAGGAGAGCCAGCCCTGCACCTCTCCTGGGCAAAACAGTAAAGCGGGCCCTAATGGTGTGAGTACAGATGAGCCAAACCCAAGGGCATGAAAGAAGAAGAACTGGCCCCACTCCGTGCTGCCTGCTGAATTGGGTGAGCTAGCCAGGGTAGTGCTGGAGAGCTCACCCAGGTGGTGATGATGAGGGAAAGCTGGTAGGCTAACCAACCCAGCTACCACCCAGACCAAAAACCAAGGCTATGAGTTGGCCCACCCCAACATCCACCTCATCTCTGAACTGTTGGAGCATGTGAAGGGGTCAGACCTGCAGATCCAAAGCTGCAGGATCTCCATGACACAGGGCCCAGTATTGTTAGTTTAGCAGAAGTCAAAAGCCTTGAACCTGACCAATGACTCATTGCAATAAATACTTAAAAGTAAAGATATATGGACTAAAGTGTAAACTGTGTGAGTCAAGGGGCCACACTTCAGCTTCCGTGCAGAAATTTTTTTCTTTCTTTTTTTTTGTTTGTTTGTTTTTGTTTTCTGGTTTTATTTTTAAATTTTGTTTTGTTTTGGGGGAGCTTTCAAGGGCAAAGGGCAGAAGCGAGGGGACAGGGAGATGAGTGGGATTGGGATGCATGATATGACATCCACAAAGAATCAATAAAAAGTTTTTTTTTAAGTCAGAAAAATGGTTACCTCCCAGAGATGGCAACCTCAGAGAAGAAACAAAGAGGACTTAATAATGTTCTAGACACAGTCTCTCTCTTGAGCAAGATCAAGAATACACACAAATACATGCACAGGAAATGCACAGTTCTATACATGTAAGATTGTTTGGGCTGTGGACTGAAAGTTTGTGTGTGTCATCCCTTCTTCCCATGTTTATCTGTTAAAACCCCAATCCCCAGAATGATGGCACTTGAAGATGGGACCTTTGGGAGTTGAGGCCATTAGGATTAAGTTGGTCCTTAGTCTGCCTTTCTCGTCTCCATATAAGGAGGGCAGCCATCTGCAATCCAATAAATTGGCACTCACTTCAAGCTGAATCAGCCAACACCTTGATCTTATAGTTCCCAGTCTCCAGAGTTATAAAAAAATAAAATAAATGTGCATCACTTAAAGTACCAACCTTGTCAATGGTGTTGTTATGGCAGCCTAAAGTGATGATGGCAGAGCTCTTGACATACTTTCTCATATGTAAATGTTATGTGCTACCTCAATAAAAAAAGGAAAGAGAGAAGAGAGCTAAGAAAAGAAAAGGAGGGAAGGGATGGAAGGAGAGCAAGACTTTGTCTAGTGTTCAAGACTGAGAGAGACCCTGGTGACACAGATCTGGACTCCGCTTAGCAGTGCAGTGGTAGCCCTTGTCAGGCAAAGCAGAAGCCGTCATCTCACTGCTCAACTCCACACTCAAGTTCCCTGAACTTGTGCAGTTGACAGCCTTCACATTCCAAGGCAGTGGCCCTAGGGGGAGCTTAGAGAATGAAGAGAACATTCCCTGAATGAATGGGGAGAGTTTTAGTCTAAAGATGGAATCCAGGGAGATGTCAGGATTTAAGGGATAGGCAGAATAAAGAACCATTGAAAGAAAAGCACCACTCACAGCCCCCCACACACTGGTCATTAAGATGTGATAACCAGTTGCTAAAGAGGAATATGACATAGAAATGGCTGAAGAAGAAAGCTTTATGGCTTCCAGTACTGAGAAAATGAATGTGACAAAATTATAAGATGCCAGCTGTGAGAAAGCCGCCCATCAGATGAGAGAGGAAATAAATGTCTCCAGGGTCTGGTGTGGTGCTGGCAGAACTGGTGTGAGATGCCAGGGTGATGGCTATTTTATGTCAGTCTCAATGGACTAAGTGATTCTCAGAGCACGAGGTATATTTAGAATAGAATAGCATCTGAACCAACAGAATAAATAAGGGAGCTCAACAGTGATGTGGGCATACAGGCCTAAGCTATGGAGGCCCAAATGGAACAAAAGTGTGGTGGAGAAGTCACCGCATTATCTTTATTAGGGCTAGGATGTCCATCGTCTCCTTACCCTGGACATCAGCCTTTGAAATCCAAGTAGGATTTATACTTCCACCTCCTCCTCAATCCCTTTTCCTTGTTCTTCAGTTTGCAAATGGCAGATGATGATTTCTCTCAAACTTTGTAATAATGAGGAAATCTCTATAGATATGTGTAATATCACACACAGACAGACAGACACACACACACACACATACACACACATAAATACGCGGGGGGAGACATATTCCTCAACTAACAATGTTATTATATCCCAATAATTCCAAAGTAAGTAAAAACATAATAAATCAAAATGCATCAACCATACCAGACTTAGCAGACATCATAGCTTAGCAACATGGGTCAGTTTGGTGTACCAGTTGTTTCCCCACATGCACACATGGTTGGCTGGAGCTACAGCTTGATGTCACTGCCTAGCATCTAAATAAAAGTGCCACGGGCATCTCCTTGTGCTCAACCTAGGATAATATAAAAAGCTAAAACCAGAAGAACAGCTTCTCATGAATGTGTCTTACTTTTATTCCATCATGGAGTCAAAAGGATTGTGACTAGATCTTCTAGAAGTGAAAATTTTATATGAGTGCAAACACACATGTACACATGTGTGTATGTATATATATATGTGTGTGTGTATGTATACATATACATATATATATGGAGAGAGAGACATAAATGCATGAACACATGGATGGATGGATGGATGGATGGATGGATGGATGGATGGATGGATGGATGGACAAACAGATATCTGAATAACCCCCCACTCACATAGCCAAAATGAAAGGCTTGGGGTCTTGGAGCCTGAACTCCACAGCTCCTCTTCAAGACTGACTCAGTTCAACAAAGAAAAATAACAGCTTCATTCAGAGCAAAAGAACCCACACGGTTGCTTCTGACTCATCCACTACGGGCTGACTTCAGCATGAGCAGAGCACAGTCACCAAGTGCAATTTACAGAATACAGGACCTGACTTCCTAGAACCTGCCACCAGGCAAGGGCCCCACAGCAAGAGATCTGGGGATGTTCTTTTTGATGAATCACTTTGTGGGGCCTGCCTCTCCCACCCCGTCTTTTCCTGGGGCAGAAGGACTGCTAACTGCAGCAAGTGACGTCAGTCGGGGAGGTAATGGTGCAGCACCGGAGGGGTGCAATCAGATGCTGCTGGGGAGGGAGGATGTTTGTCTGGCAGTGGCCACCTTTCATCTGCAGCATCTTGCAGTGTTTTATGAGAGATCATTAATTAGGCCTCTGAAGGCTTGGGGCAGAAACGGGTATTGCAGCGGAGCTTACGTAGGTGCCTACGTAAGAAGAAATGTTCACGGACCAATTACTGTGCATATGTAGTCACTATCTCCTTTCACACAAGATCTCAAAGCAGTTTCCCAAGGCAAGTAGTGGAGCTAATTGCTTGGTTCCTGGAAGGCCTAGTGCCTATCTAGAATAGGAAATCCTAGCCACAAATTATTTCTTCATGAGTGGCCAGATTGGCACATGAGGCCTTGAGCATTGAGAAGCCAACTGTAGGATCACTGAGTACATGGCAGCACAGTCTCCAGAGCAGCCTGTGATAGAATCATATGATGTCAGAACCGAGTGAACATCAGACACCATCTAGGGCTGCTGTGTGGGGTACCTAGGCAATGAAGAGCCACTGAGCTCTTGAACATACAGGTGCGCTTTAAGATTTATCACAAGCTTAACACCATTCCAGACCAGAGTTGGTACGGGAAAGGATGTAAAAACTTATGGAGGGCATCCCTAATCTGAAAAACCTGAAATATAAAACACTTGGGAATCCAAAACCTCTCCATCACCTACATGATTCCAGTAAGTGGATAATCCCACATTTGACCTCATGTAGCGAGTCTCAGTCAAAACTTGGACACACTAAAAATATTGTATAAAGTTGACGTCAAGCTGTATGGAAAGTACACAGTAAATATACATTAATTTCATGTTTAAACCTGGGTCCCATCCCCAAGGTGTCATATTACATATAGACAGATATTCCAAGATCCAAAACACTGACATCTATATTATTCTAACCCCCAACATTTCAAGTAAAAGTATACTCAACATACACTTATTAGTCATTTCCAGGTCAATCTAAACACCTAATACACAAAAATAATTTGAGATATGTGGGGATGTATTTACTTTTTTCTTTTGATTTTTATAAAAATGGCTGCAAGAAAATTTGAAATTGCATGAAATTTTTACATATTTGTGTAGCCATGTCTATCTAGGCTACAGCCCTCATTCTTCGCATCACTAACTTCTATGTAAGGGGACGAGAATGTGACTAATCAAAGATGACACTGTTAGCAGAGCTGAGAATGGAAGCCAAGCTTTTCCACCCTTGGTAAACCTGCAGCCCAGTATACATTACACGCCAACCAGCTGTGGGAGCCCGTTCTCGGGTTCCTCGTGGCTTTACCCAGCATGTCCGCATAGAGGATGATTAGGACCACGGGCCTGAGTGCAGGTGTCTAAGATGGTCTGCACTTGGCTGTGCTGGGGGGGGGAGGTCTTTTGCTCCACCCCCTTGGCGTCTCTATAAATA
>CABHPH010145468.1:51590-69053 GCA_902168325.1 Peromyscus nudipes | reverse complement strand
CCAAAAAAGGGAAATGGTACAGACTGTCAGCCACCAACAGCTGTTGAACTGTTACTCCCGAGAAGTTCAAAATTCCACATGAGTCACCTGCAATTGTGACCATTGAGCTAGTGAACACTCCAGAATTCCATGGTCCTAGGAGACACAAAAGGTGGTAACAGGTCTCTCTTTCTTCATCTCTCAGATGAAAACAAGCAAGGAGAACCTGAAATGTCTGTGATGTCATGTTCGGTCAACAAACCACTCAGCTGATAAAAGCAAGAATGCTAGCCCACAAACAAAGAGATGTCTTCAGTGGAGCAGCTTCCGTGGATCTGTGTTTTACCCTTCAGCCATTCACAACCTCACCTTCTGCTGCTCAGGGCCTTCTTATTTTGTGTTTCAGGTACCATAATACTCCTTCACCCCAACCCACACCCATCTTACCTATTTGCTCATCAAACACTAGGAGATCGGTCCACCCCCTCATTAATATCACCCACTAACCATGAATTCAGAGTAGGAACCTCAGTCTCCTAGGCCGGTAGTGGTTCGTTACATGAACCACCTCACCATCTCTACTTGGCCTTCTCCAAACCAGGCCTTCAAGGAGGCGGGTGCACTCCATTACTTTCCGTCCCTCCTGGGACGCTGTGCTGTCCGCACTCCTTCAGATGGTTGTTTTAAAGCAGTGCCTCATCGTTAAACAAGCCATTCCACCCCACACACACTAGACAGAGACTCCGCAGTCTATGGTCAGGAGTAGAGGGTGGTAGATTCTCTCAGGAGATTGCATCTAGGCAGGCAAGAACACCAGAAGACAAATGAGGCTCTAAAGCTGAAGTCACCTCAGCACCCAAGGCTGTAAGTGGACAAAACCTGGACAGCAGAAGCACAGGTTGCTGTAACATTCAGAGTTTAGTTTGGCTTTCTTTTCCACTGGGGTGAGAACTTACCACCTTTTACACAGTCATGCAGGAAATGTGAGAGTCTATCAGATTGGTTTCATGGATTCTGCCACATTTAAATTGCTAAGAGCGCTGTGCTATGTAAGGCCAGGGACACAAGCCTTCTTCCTATTGTCTTGGGATCTACGCATAGATATTTGGAAGTTCAGGCTCAGAGCTTATGTCTCTCAAAAACCCAAAGTTCTCCACTCTGTGCTTAGAAAATGTCTCTGCTTTCCCTGAGGCCACAGCTTGCAAGTGTTCCCTCCCTCCCTCTCTCCCTCTCTCCTTCCTTCTCCTCCCTTCCCTCCCTCTAGAAAAAAAAGAGATCTCATTTTCCCTCTGGCTCATGTTAAGTCTTAGTAACCACACCTGTTTTACAATGCAAGAATATTAGATAGAATGTCATTCCGACTCTCTACTTTGACTTTGGGGAAATCACTGATCAGTTCATGCCTTCATTTGCTCATCTGTAAAGTGGAAATGATTATGAATAATTTAAACAAATTTTTGAGTACTTGGTAAGATAACACCCTTGAAAGCCTCAAAAGGAAGCTTTCTGTGAATAGCTTTCAACAAAGAACAACCAAACATCACTCAGAACTACTCTGAATCTTTTTTACCCATCTGGCTTGGTTTCTATAAGAAAGAAATGTATGTTACATAGTCTGGAAAAAGTTAAATATATATATTTATATATATTTATATATATTATATATTTTATATATTTATATAATATATATAAAAATATATTATATAAATATATATACTGTTTTTTCAGGGAGTGATGTGTGTATATCAGTTATTGTTAAATTTTCCCCTTATTATTGAAAAGGTGATATGGGGGCTTATGAGAGATGGCTAAGAGGGTAAAAGCACTTGTTGCTGCTACAGAGGTTTGGTTCTCAGCACCCACATTGTAGTTCATAACCACCATAACTGTAGTTCTAAAGGATCCAATTCCTTCTTCTGACTTCTTTGGGCACCGGGCATGCACATGGTGCATATACATGTATTCAGTTTGTGCTGGCTAGTTTTATGTCAACTTGACACAAGCTAGAATCATTTAGGAAGAGGGAACCTCAACTGAATCACACACACACACACACACACACACACACACACACACACACGAGAGGAAGAGAGGGAAGGGAGGAAGAGAGAGAGTGTGTGTAGAGAGAGGGGGGGGGAGACTAATCATCACATTTTAAATTCTCACAACAGATGCCTCTTTTCCTTCCTCCATTTCTGTAATGATTCTGAAGTGTACTGGAGATCGTATATAAGTCAATGAGCATCACTGTTGAACAATAAGATGCAAAAAGTCCACAACCTCCCAAATCCCAAACCCTAGAATTTCAGAGAAGCAAGGCTGAGTCATCCACACACAAGTGTGGGCATTTGCCCTGAAAGTACTGAACCAGCCAAATTTATTTGGCAAATACGTGTCAAGCTTGCATGTGTACTCCCAGCAGGTAACATTTACTGGGAAAGACTCTCACATCTACTACCATGTCAGTCCCTGGGAGTCTAGAATGCTCATGGTCACAGAAGCCATTCTATGCAACTAGAGGAGAGCAGGAGCTGGGGCCATAAAGCAAACTCATTGCTAAGCAAAGAGGACTGTACTGCTACTGTGGTGGCAGAATTGGGAGACTAGAAAGAAAAAACAGTCTCTGGCCAGGATGTTGTATTCCAAAGCAGTTGCCAGAAGAGCATACAGTCAATGAAATACACTGAAGAGTCTATACACTATGAATATGTATTATTCTCACTGGTTAATAAAAATCTGACAGGCTGGTAGCCAGGCAGGAAGCTAGGTGAGAAAGCTTGAAACAGGGGACTCTGGGAAGAAGGAGGAGGAGGAGGAGTCACCAGGAGTCAGAGGGAGCAGGACATGCTGGAGGGCAGGTAAAGTCACAAGCCATGTGGCAGAATGTAGATTAATAGAATGGGTTAAGTTGTAAGAGCTAGTTAGTAATAAGCCTGAGCTACCAACAGAGCATTTATAATTAATATAAGCCTCAGTGACTGCAGAACGGGAAAACTCTGCCTATATATGGCATACCAATGGGTGGCTGAAATTTTCACATAAAACCTGACAAAGCTTTAAAAAGTATTCTAGACACACAAAAATGAAATCAAGCATGGCTTCTCGGCAGCTGCATTTTCTTGGGTGGGCTCTGTTTGCTGACAGCGAGCAGAGGCAGCTCCTTTAAGAGATGGCTTCCTGGATCAGTGCTAGTGACAAAAACGGATGGCTCTTTTAAGAAGCCCTACTACCAAACGCTTACATGGTGTTTAGGAGCTGTGGTAGACATGCTACTCAGTGGTGGCATGGACCCAGAAACTTCCCAGAATTGGGGCAGTAAACATGATTCCCAGAGCTGGTGGTAAGCATGCCTCCACCATAAGACAGGCTCAGGGAACCAAGGGAGAGAAGCCAGCCACCAACATGTCATGATTTAAGTTACATGGGGCGGGGGGGTTGCTCACGTAAACAGAAAATGTTACAAATACACAGTAAGAACAGATTCAGACAAAAAGAGCCTCTAAGTGAGTCAGAGTGTGTTTGAAAATATGCATAGGCTTGGGAGAGAGAAAAGAAAGAGTATATACAGTCTTAGATTTTTAAAATAGAATTTTAAACTAATAAAATAAAGTCTTTGAAAAAGGAGTCAAGTAATATAAAAGAAATAAGCCATATAAAGACAGGAAATATATAGAGAGTCTGGATCCTGTATGTTATTATGTTGTCTTTAAATTTTTTGGTTGCTACGAGACACTGGATTATAAAAACTGCTAGATTCAACCAACCTATGCATATTACAAACATCTTGGCTACAAAATTTAAGTCAAAAGATATATTATTGGGGGGGGAGGTTATGCTTTATTTCCACAGGAAATGAGAGGCTGAAGATTTATTCTGAGTTAAAGAAAATCAGGTTTGATTGAGGATGGCCCCCTGAAAATTCTGGCTATAAACATAAAGAAAAACCTAGAAAACCTACAAAATATGCAACATATATTTTAACTGCTCAAACATAAAACAAAAAAATCATCTTTGCCTGACTTGTGTACAATGTACAGTTTATACTTTTATTAATACAGAAATATATGTTACCTTTAAAAGTTTATGTATTTTCAGAATAAGGAGACAAGACACCAATGAAAACAGAGAGCCCAGGTGATCCAGCATCTCAAAATGCCTCTGTTGCAGTTTCTTCAGAGTTCTACATCCAAAACAGCTTCAAGGCTTCTGACTGAGATGATCCAGCCTCACAAAATATTCCAGCCAAAACTTAACAATCATCCTGATTTTCTCAAGATTTCCCCAAAAGATTTCCAGTGCCCCCAATCAACAGAAAGTAGTCTAGAAAACTATGCCCACATTATCAAAAGAATGGGTTACGGATATTGCCATAATTTAAAGGAGTTGGCTACAAATTGTTATTGATAATGGTCAGGATAAAAGCTGAACAAAGGAGATTAGATTCAGAGATCTCATTCTAAAAAGAAAAAGGGGAATATAGAAATGATAGAATAAAAGGGTAGATTGTTGAATCTATTTTAATCCAAAAAACAACTATTGATCTTAAATTTTTACATTGGTATAGATTTTGGTTTATTCATACAAATTTAAAGTTAATTTTGTTATACTGTATATCTATTTCTACTTTTGTTTAAGGTATTATGTTTATGCAGCTCATTTAAAAATGTAATATATAATTAAGAAATACAGATTAATAGTCATCTATAATAGTCAAACATAATCATGTTTAGTCAAACTTATAGTCATGTTAGATATGTTTTCAAGGTCATACACAGATGTATTTAGACAGATAGAGGATAGATGGTCTTCAAACACTCCAAAGACCTATAGAATATGGCATTTAATGTGTTTAATAACCTAAGGCTTTCATGACAGTGAGACACATCTGTTCCTGGAAGCACCAATCTACTTCAGAGAAGTTGATGGGCATTGAAGATAATCCATATGGAGTTTGTTTTCTTTATGACAAAAATTAGCCACTGGGCAAGAAATGCCCTTGCCTCAACTGTTGACAGTTACTGTCCAAACTGGATCAGCAGGACACCAGAAAGGTGACTGCCAAACTTTGTCAAGACAAGGTAGGACAGTCCTTTAAAATTTCCTGCTTCACAGGGAAATCTGTCAGATATGCTAGGCCTGTAGGCCAGAATTTGATGTCCCAATATTACAGAGGAATTTGGGGTGATCAGGTGTCCAGGCAGCCTGATGTCATTAGGTAACATTTCATCCTTCTGGGGTCTTTGACAGAGTTGACGACTAAGTAGTTATAGTTTTCTTTAATTATGATAGAAGGTAAATTAGGTAAAAAACTTTAGAGTCACAAAGATAGATAAATAATAAAATATTTTCTCTAATTTTGTCAAATACAAAGGGACTGCATATTGAAACTATAATTCTTACTTAATAACTGTTCTGTTACATATAGTTTCACTATGTTAAAAAAAACTTTCCTTTTTAATTAGACAAAAAGAGGAAAATGCTGTAGAATAATCCTTCTGTACACTGTGAATATGTATTACTCTCATTGGTTAATAAAATGTTAACAGGCCGGTGCTGTGGGATGGTCTGTATGCCAAATTGTTCTGATTGGTCAATAAATAAAACACTGATTGGCCAGTGGCCAGGTAGGAAGGATAGGTGGGACTAACAGAGAGAAGAATTGAGAGAATTCTGGGAAGTGGAAGGCTGAGGAGGGAGACACTGCCAGCCGTCGTCATGACAAGCAGCATGTAAAGATGCCGGTAAGCCACAAGCCACATGGCAAGGTATAGATTTATAGAAATGGATTAATTTTAGATGTAAGAACTAGATAGCTAGAAGCCTGAGCCATTAGGCCAAATAGTTTAAATAATATAAGCATCTGTGTGCTTGTTTTATAAGTGGGCTGTCGGACTGCTGGGGTTTGGCAGGACCTGGAGAGAAAATTCTCCAACAACAAATAGCGCCCAACGTGGTGGCAAGAGTTTCCACCTAAAACCTGAGAAAAAGATTCTAAAACGGAGCTAAAAACAGTTCCTAGTTGTTTCTCTCAAGTTAGTGGCAGCCTGCATGTTTGAGCTACTATGGCGGGTTCCTGGCATGTGCACTTGACCTGCAGTATGGTGGGAATGAGGCCTCTGCAAGTGGCAAATTAAGCTGCGTGGTGGATTTAGCCTTTGCTAGTACAAAACAAAAAGAGGTTTTCTGGGCTACATGCTGCTTTGATAGAAACATAGACCCACTGTTTCTGAGACTTGATGGCTCCCAGGGCTGGTGGAAAAGTACCACCGCCATGTTGGGAAGCTGAAATGGGCGGAGCCAGCAGCCACAGTGCCATTTCAGGCTTAAAAGGCTGCAGTTGAAAGCAATAGGTTCACAATAAAACTGATTCAGATAAAATAGTTTACAATGTATGTAGGCTTCAAAGACAAAAAAATACAGTTATATAAACAAATGCATAGTTTTTAAAAATAAAGTCTTTAAAAAAACAGTAAAGGTAATAAGTCACGTAAAGATGGCTATCACACAGAGAATCTGGATTATGTTGTCTTTGATATTCATAACTGAAGAAAAACATTTGATTGTAAAAGCTGTTGAGTTATGCCAAAATGTATATTTTAAAGGTACCTTGACTTCAAAATTTGGATGTAAGGATATGTTACTTTGGAAAGGAGTCTCTGCTTTTGTTTTCACAGAAAGCCAGAGGCTATAGATTTGTTCCAGATTAAGATACATCAGGTTTGACCAGCCAAGACCCCCTGAAAGGTCTCTGATGACACCAAGGCCCAGATGATCCAATATCCAAAACAGTTTCAAGGCAACTGGATCACATGATACACCCTCACGGACTACTCCATAATCCTAAAATTTTCTTTGTGTCCCCATAAGATACAGCGCCCCCCTCCAGCAGGAAATAGTAAGAGAAGCTATGCCCAATTCCCAAATATACCGAGCTGACTTTAGAGATGTGTAAAAGTTAAAACCTTTCTCTTTTTTTAAAAAAAAAAAAAGAAGAGGGGAAGTGCTGTGGGACGGTCTGTATGCCAAATTGCTCTGATTGGTCAATAAATAAAACACTGATTGGCCAGTGGCCAGGCAGGAAGGATAGGTGGGACTAACAGAGAGAAGAATTGAGAGAATTCTGGAAAGTGGAAGGCTGAGGAGGGAGACACTGCCAGCCGCCGCCATGACAAACAACATGTAAAGATGCCAGTAAGCCACGAGCCACGTGGCAAGGTATAGATTTATAGAAATGGGTTAGTTTAAGATATAAGAACAGTTAACAAGAAGCCTGCCACGGCCATACAGTTTATAAGTAATATAAGCGTCTGAGTTATTATTTTATAAGTGGGTTATGGAACTGCGGGGCTTGGTGGGACCTGGAGAGAAGCTCTCCAGCAACAGGCCAGTAGCCAGGTAGGAAGTATAGGTGGGACAGCCAAAAATGGAGGACTCTGGGAAGAAGAAGGCAGAGTCAGAGGAGTCACTAGGAGCAACAGAGGAAACAGGACATGCTGGAGGACAGGTAAAGTCACAAGCCACATGGCAGAATGTAGATTAATAGAAGTGGGTTAATTTAAGTTGTAAGAGCTAGTTAGTAATAAGTCTGAGCTATCTGCTGAGCATTTATAATTAATATAAACCTCACTGTGTTTGTTTGAGAACAACTTTGGGACAGGAAAACTCTGCCTACAGAACTTCATCCAACAAGAAAAGGAAATGAGTTACAGGCACACACTACATTGAAGATGCACTTGAAACACTATGTTAAGTGAAAGAAGTCTGTCACATAACACAACTTGATGCACAAATTTCATTCCAATGAAATGTCCAGAATAGATAACCCATACAACAAAACATAAAGTAGTGGTTACCCATGGGAAATGGGATGATGGGATGAGAAGATGATGGGATGATGGGATGATGGCAATGTTCTAAAATTAGGGCTGCTGAGATAGCTCAGTTGGTAAAAGTTCCATCCCCTGATCCACATTGGAAGGAGAAACCAGACTCCCAGAAGTCCTCTAACCTCCACATGTACATCATGGCACTAGTGCTCATGTGACACACACACACACACACACACACACACACACACAGAGAGAGGGGGGGGTGGATAATAAATTTAATTTTTTAATTGTAGCTGTATCAATCTACTCAAGATACCACATAAAATGCTACATGACTAGTTGGCATAAACAATAGAAAAAACTTGTCACACATTTCTGTAATATAGAAAAACCTAGACATATAAGATCAAGGTATCAACCAGTTTCCTGGAAGCCCTGGGGCCAGCTGGCCTGAAGCATGCAGTAGTAGCAAAAACAAGACATATCCTGCCTCAAATGAGGTGTAAGATGAGAACCAACTCCCAAAAGTTGTCTTTTGACCTCCACACACAAGCCATGGCATGGGCACACCTGTATGCATACACACACATGCAGAGAGAGAGAGAGAGAGAGAGAGAGAGAGAGAGAGCAATCTTAAAAATTGCCTTGTGCATTACAAATAGATCCATATCTGTCACCACACACAAAACTCAAATCCAAGTGGATCAAAGACCTCAACATAAATCCAGTTACACTAAAGTTAATAGAAGAGAAAGTAGGAAGTACTCTTGAACTCATTGGCACAGGAGACCTCTTCCTAAATAAAACACCAACAGCACAGACACTGAGCACAACAATTAATAAATGGGACCTCTTGAAACTGAGAAACTTTTGCAGGACAAAAGACATGGTCAATAAGACAAAAAGACAGCCTACAGAATGGGAAAAGATCTTCACCAACCCCACATCAGACAGAGGACTGATCTCCACAGTATATAAAGAACTCAAGAAACTAGACATCAAAATACTGAACAATCCAATTAAAAAACAGGCTAAAGTGCTAAACAGAGAATTCACAAAAGAAGAATCACAAATGGCTGAAAGACATTTAAAGAAATGCTCAACATCCTTAATCATCAGAGAAATGCAAATCAAAATGACCCTGAGATACCACCTTACACCTGTCAGAATGGCTATGATCAAAAACAATAATGACAGTCAATGTTGGAGAGGATGTGGAGCAAAGGGAACACTTCTCCACTGTTGGTGGGAATGCAAGCTTGTACAACCACTGTGGAAATCAGTATGGCGGTTTCTCAGAAAATTAGGAATCGAACTACCTCAAGACCCAGCCATACCACTCTTGGGCATATACCCAAGGAATGCTGATACATACCACAAAGATACATGCTCAGCTATGTTCATAGCAGCACTATTTGTAATAGCCAGAACCTGGAAACAACCTAGATGCCCATCAACTGAAGAATGGATTAAGAAAATGTGGTACATATACACAACGGAGTACTACTCAGCAGAGAAAAACAATGAAAGCATGAAATTTGCAGGCAAATGGATGGAACTAGAAAATATCATCCTGAGTGAGGTAACCCAAACCCAGAAAGACAATCATGGTATATACTCACTCATAAGTGGATTCTAGATATAAAATAAAGAACAATCAGACTACAACCCACAGAACCATGGAGGCTATATATATAGCATGGAGGTCCCTAGGACGACTATGGCTTATAATAAATCGGTTTTACTCAATCACTGAGCAAGCCTCAATGAAACATCTTACTATCAAGAAAAATGGGCCTTGGCGGTACGTGTTACTGGAGTTGTATCCATGCCAGTGGATGTCCACACAACCCAGAAGAGAATTTAACATTGCTGCTGCCACTGTCGCTGTTATAGCAATGGCGCCCACCACTGCTACTCTTTCTGGGATTATCATTTCATAATTGCTTACTACAGCTAGCACAATGGAGACCCTGGCAACAAAAGTAGCTACCACAGTTAGTTAATCTTTCATTCTATTGGACATGATAAATTTAATTCAGTAGTTATGTACATCCCGATTGTCTTTGAAAATTATAAATTTATAAACTCAAGTTCCAGTTGCTTTTGGGATACTATCTTACAAGGACACCAACATACAGTATGGCTCATTAAGGAAGGGAATGGCTCAGTTGCCTTTAGCCTACTGGCTATGGGTGAGATAGGACCTCTGTTGGTCTTTTCTGTATTGAACATACAGATTGCAAGCCCAGTGCCACTTTGAGATCTTTGGCAGCAATTAACTATGCAGCTCACACACGATTGAGCCTGTATGAAAAAGAGTATTCAGAGACAGGTAATGCCTGGGGAGCACTCACCAACCTAAGATAAAGCACCTGTGTGGCCTGGGCAGGCGTCTCCATGATGGGTAAGGTGACCTGCTGACATCCCACACAACCCAAGTCAGAAGCTCATTTTTTAATAAAAGGGGGACCTGTAGGGCCCTGGCCCCTGTTTTGGGTAACTGCTGCCTTGCTTGCACACCTTGACATTGATATTCTTCCTATGCTAATTCCCTGCCAGGTTCCACCCTCCTGAATGCTTAAGAGAAGTTCCTTGTCTGTGTATCCTGAATAAGGGGCGTTAACAGATTAGAAACAAGATTGTAAAACATCAGCAGCGAACTTCTGCCCTCCAGGATCCTCCCATTGTGCTGTAAGCCTGTATTTAAGACCTCCTCCCCCCTCAATAAATGACATTCGGCATTTAAAATTAAAAAATATATATATGTATATATAATTGAATGAATACTGCGAATGTAATCTATGAATACCACAAATGTGATTAACATCATGAGTGTAATTAATGAATATCATGAGTGTAATTTAAAAAATAAATAAATAATTTAATAAAAAAATTGCCTTGTGCTATTCAAAAAGGTAAAGTTAATGTGAATTAAATCTTAATTTAATTTAAATTTAAATGATAATTAAATAAATAACTTAATTTAAAATAATATTTTAAAAAGTTGTTTTGTTGTTGGTTGTTCCATCTATCCTTCACTTTCACTTTAAAATATCTACAAAAGGTTAAACTGTAATTTGAAATTGAAAACAAGATCTTAATAAGGAGAGGAATTTTGTTGGCCCATTCTTTGCCTTATTCATAAGGGAAGTGTCCTACCATTGGTTACAAGACTTTCAAACACTGCATATCTGAAAGCAATGACAGTTTGTTGGTCACACATATGCACAAACTGAAGGACAAGACACTCTACCACGCAGGGCCACTCAGGGGAGGAACTCGATCCCGGAATGTAAGACACAGACTTCACATTATCAAGAAAATGGGATGTCGCGGGTTCCCTGGGAAGGAAGGTTGACTTATTTGAATAATTCTGAATGTTGACAAGTGACTGATCAGAAACTGTGTCTGTCTGTGTGATGAGGAGGGTTCCTTGGGATAAAGTTCCTCTCTATGGGAGCAGAAGCAGAGGTAGCTTGTAGAATGGCCCCTGGAACTTCTTCCCAGGTTTCTCTAATACCAAAGCACACATATTTTTGAACTTCAGTTTTACAACAGCATGTAATTCCAGTTCCAGGGGATCTGATACCCTCTTCTAGTCTCCACAGGTACCCACACACATGGCATACACACATACAGACATACACAAATACACAGAAATAAAACTAAAAAGCTCATCTTTCATTTGGATTGGTTTTTAATCTTCCAAGCAGAAAAGTGAAATAATCCAGTCTGTGATCTGTAATAAATATTCTTATAGTCACATCTTGGGTGAAATCAGAAGGCTAGAGGCAAGATAGCCAAGAAAGTTTTGGGGTTTGTTTGTTTAGTTTGTTTCTTGCAACAGTCTCGATTGTGGTATCCTAGGGGTATCTCCATTAGACCAGAACAATGACAAAGAATGGAACAAAAATAGGTGACTTCAGCCCCTGCAAAGGCAGAGTTGCAAGGCTGTATCCACTGCTAGCTGTGCATATATATGGGAAGAAAGACACATCAACTTCCATGCCTGGTACCTTCATTCCAAAAGTCAAAACTTTGAGTAAGACCCAAGCCTGGCTTCTGTGTCACTCCAAAGGTTCCTTTCCATGTAGCGGCTCATTTAGTTCAGACTATTCTGAGGGACGCCTTGGCCACTTGTCGGGCTTAGAGGACTGTGGCAACTTAGGTTCTGTGGAGGTGGAGATTAGAAATTAAAGGGCAGGATATTACAATGGTGGGCTTGGCACAGACTGTGGACGCAAGGGGAGAAGAGGCTGGGCATCTCAGAATACCAAATGAGAAAGGGCATGGAGCAGTGTCCTCCTGGGGGGCTATGGCTATGACCTTGATTTAACAAGGAAAGAGCTTTCTTTACTGTTTTCCTGTTATTTCTTGCTTCAAACTCAATTTTCTCGTGCATTTGATTATTCTTGAATAAAGCCAACCAATTTGAGTAAAAGTATAAGTGATGTTCACACTACATGTGTATGTGTGTGTTTGTGTGTGTGTGTGTGTGTGTAAGAAAGATGAAGAAGTAATACACACACATGCTTGTATTCACACATGGCACATAAAACTGCACATTCATGGCAAGAATACCTGGAGTAGTACACTGTATCCTACCTGTGGGGCCGCTGGTCTTTCTAGATGCACCTGATCTCCTTTCTGCAAAGACCCCTTCCCCTCTTCTACTTCTTCTACCTATCCTGATCTGCTGTTTGAAAAACTGGATTCTAACCACTGAAAGAAAGAATTCAGCCCAATGTAGTAACAAGTAGAGAGAGATTCAACCCTTGGTCATCACCGTTTGGTCTAGCTGCTTTAACTAAGTAAGTAGCCTTGAGGAAGTCCTTTTCTGTCTCTGACCCTCAGGTTCCTCATTTGTATGAATATAGCAATATTTTCATGAGGTTATACAAAGTTCATGAGGTTATATAAAGTGAAATAATATATGAGTACATGAAAGGTTCTAAATAAATAGGAGACATATTTATTTCCTCTCTATGAGTCTTTCAATTTTGTGACATAGAAGTTTAGCCTAGATCCAGGAGAAAGGAGAATATCGGGGTGAGGGCAGCAGATCTCCCAGACCTCTGTTTTACCTACATATTCGATATTTTTACAAACATGCAGGTGTGCTCACATGGGTTTTTAATTCCTAACACTACCCTAAAATTTTTATTCATTCCTCTAGTATTCATTTTCATACCATTTTGGCTGAACTCAGAAGTAGAAAATTCCTGGATCAAAAGGGCTCCTCATCAGCTGTCTAATTTGGGGTTGATCAACTGGACTGCCCACCGGGGCACTGTCTCATTGGTTTTGCGCCATCTGCTGGACTGTGCCTGAAGGTACATAGTCTGTTCTGGAACTGCCAGAGAGTTAGAAAACCTGCCAGTCATAGCCCTGTAGTGAAAGGAAGAATGATACTGCAAGGAATGGCCATCGGGATTATCAGCATCAGGGAAGAAGAAATGCTCCACAGAGAGCAACCAGAAAACCCTAACTTTCTCCAACTTGGTTGACTTGATTAAACTTGATATCCATGATAACAATCGAATAACTGAATTGGCCTCATATTTTCCAGAACTTCCTTAGACTGGAGTCTACACTGGAATAAATTGTTCCCATACTGTTCTTCCTACTCCAGGATAACCCTCTTGAGGACAGTACTAGTATCTTCAGCACAATCTCCTTCTTCCCTTCTACTATCTATCTATCTATCTACTATCTATCTAATCTATTTATCTATACTTATATATATATGTATCATTAAATATTTTATATATAATCACCTGGTGCATGCCAAACAAGAATGGAAATGCTCAATAAACAGTTACTATACACTGAACACACAAAGGCATCTCAAGTCCCAAGAAAGAGTTGGATTTAGATGAATTTTCATAGACCCTGAGGTTGTGCAACCTTGAAGTTCACAGTCATTCTCCACCATCTTTCTCCCCACTGAAACAGGGTCAGTAATGACTTTATGCAGTCACAGATGGATATCTAAAAATCATGTACTATCCAGAGCCCAACTGGCTTAGCAGCTTCTGTAATGACTACTGTATACACTGAGGATGAATGGGCAGAGAAAGCTTCTGCCTTCTATTCCAGTTTGAATATGAAACTACCCACATGGCCTATTAGGTTGGATGCTTGGTCTCCACATGGTGGCACTATTTTCTGGAGGTTCTAAAAACATGGGAAAACAAGTCCAACTGGAAGAAGGTGGTCACTGGGGTGTGCTCTTAAAGGTTATACCTGGTCTCGGTCCTGTTCTCCCTCTCTTTACTTCTGGCTACCATGAGGTGACCAGCCTCTATCATAGACTCCTGTTACAATGATGTTCTGACTCAGAAAATGATGTTCTGGTCCAGAGAAACACAGTCATGTGACTATGGGCTGAAACCTCCAAATCTGTGAGCCTAAATTTAGTTCTTCCTTTAGACTGTTTCTCTTAGATATTTGGTCACAGTGTTGATAATAAAACTTACACACCTTTCTGTAGCTCATGGGCCAACCAGGAAGCAAGTTCCTCTTAAAGAATGTGGAGAGCAAGACAATTGCATGAGCGGCCGAAGTTCTGCTCCACGATACCTCTTGTAGTAAATCCTGGAGAAATGGAGAAGAGTTCATGGAGATGTTTAGCCAATACTCCCATAGTCTAGCGGAAAAGTTCAGACTATTGTCATTGCCCTTGGTTGCCCCCCACCAGAGGTTAAAGTCCCTACTGCTGAAGATGGCATGTACTTCAGATACAGGACTCAGAGGATTTGAGTTAGATCTGACCTAAAAGCTTCTTCCCTGGGCTGCAAAGATGGCTCAGCGGTTAAGAGCACTGACTGCTCTCAGAGGTCCTGAGTTCAATTCCCAGCAATCCCATGGTGGCTTACAACCATCTGTAATGAGATCTTGCACCCTTTTCTGGCCTAGAGGCATATATGCAGACAGAACACTGTATACATAATAAATAAATAAATCTAAAGGAAAAAAAAAAAGCTTCTTCCCTGAAGACTACCTTTCACAGTACCAAAAGTGCTGTGTAAGCTGCCAAGGGAGGGAAGTAACAAATAGTTCTACCCAGCTATGAAGCCTATGAACCACAACAATGACCAGAATGGCAAGATATCCCTAAAGATGCAGTCATGCAATAGAGGCATGTGTATCTTGGCAGTAACCAACAGTTGTCTAATTTGACTTAGGGCCACCTCAACACAAGGAAATAGTGCCTGATACTGGAAACCTAGCCAACAACCTAGGACTAATGTGGTCATAAATCTTAGGGAGAGCCTACTAGTGCCACATAAACCAGCATAATTCCTAACTACATTCTAAATATTTATTATTATACACACAGGTAAGTGTAGCTCTCACAACTCATCAAAGAGGCTACTCTTTGCAATGGATAAAAACTATTACAGAAAATGGCACCTAGGCTGATTCTCTATCCTGGCAATTGTGAATGGTGTTTCACAAAACATGGCTATGCAAGTATCTCTGTGATCTGTTGAGTCTTTCCGGTACTTTATAGTACTTTATGATGTGTAATATAGTTTCTTCCTTCTGTCCACATTCAGACTATGTATATGTACACATATCTACTTTTTGTCTGAGTGTGTCGATTCTGGAGAAGATGAAGACACACTGGAGGTTATGCATGGGACATGTGGTCTTTGATCTGCAAAGTTCCATAGATTATCTAGATAATGCATGTTTAGCTTGAATATAGAGGAACACCAACATGACTTATAATGTCATTTTACCAGGTACACCAAAGTGTTCCAAAAAGAGTAGATTCATGCAAATATGTCTATTCTGCAGAGAACAAGTGAGACAGAAAGGGGGAATTCTGAAGTTCAGCTTTCTTGTGGACAGGAGAGGCTAGAATATACAATGCAAGGCCATCTCCAGTATAAATGGTTAATTTAAACCATCTCAGAAAATGTTATGAGAGTAAGTAGCCACAATGGGTAAAGCCAATCTAGTCTGTACATTGCTCCGTGGTTGAACTGTCTCTCCCTGTTGCCTCATGTTTTTTTCACAAGTGAGGTCATATCATCAGAGAAAGTAATGGATAAGTGTTGTGGAATATTATTTTAATGCTGTGGATATCGCTATATGTCAATAAACACTGATTGGCCAATAGCCAGACAGGAAGTATAGGTGGGACTAACAGAGAAGAGAATGGAGGAGGAAGGAAGGATAGGGAGACTGGCTGGATCCGCAGCGAGGAGAAGGAAGATGTAAAGTACCGGTAAGCCACGAGCCACGTGGCAAAGTAGAGATTAATAGAAATGGGCTAAATATAAGAGTAAGAGCTAGACAATGATAGGCCTGAGCTAATGGCCAAGCAGTTTAAATAATGTAAGCGTCTGTGTGTTCATTTTATGAATGGGTTCGGTCAGGGAACCAGGGACTGGCGGGACTTGGGAGCTGGAGACTGGCGGGACTTGGGAGCTGGAGAGAAGCTCTCCAGCAACATTTTAAGATGTGTTACATTTGCTTATGTTGTGGAACATTTGTTTTAATAATGCAAAAATGTGTTGCATTCTTTTATGTTGCATTTGTTTAACTCCGTGAAGCTGTATTACTTTGCCTGTCTAAAACACCTGATTGGTCTAATAACGAGCTGAATGGCAAATAGCTTGGCAGGAAAGGATAGGTGGGGCTGGAAGGCAGAGGGAATAAATAGGAGGAGAAATCTGGGAAAAGAAGATCAAGGAGCAAGAACAGGAGAAGGAGAGAGGACTCCAGGGGCCTGCCACCTAGCTACACAAGAAGCCACCGCATAAGAATTAAAGATAAGTATATAAAAAGATAAAAGCCCAGAGGCAAAAGGTAGACAGAATAACTTAAGAAAAGCTGGATCGAAACAAGCCAAGCTAAGGCTGGGCATTTATAAATAAGAATTAGCTCCTGTATGATTTATTTGGGAGCTGAGTGGCAGTACCCCCCCCCAAAAGCCAAAGAGTTAAAAACAACCAACAACAGATAAGAAGTTACCAAATAGAAACTGGTAAACAGGTTGTAGGGTGTATCAGCACTACCTTGCTCCCCATAGCTTGCTGAGCTTGCTTTACTAAACATGACTTCCTGCCTCTACTTAGAACCAGCTCAGCAGTCCCAGGACTGTGCTGCATTCACTGTTCCATGATACTCATTGACTGTGTGATGATGCTTAAGTCAGATTTGCATGAAAACATGAAATGGGATAAAATGTAAGTACCTTGGAAGCATAGGGGAAAGCATAGGGAAGGGGTCTTATGAGATGGCTCAGCAGTTAAGAGTGCTTGCTGCTGCTCTTCCAGAGGACCCCAGTTTGATTTGTTCCCATCACCTATCAGGGGGCTCACAACCACCTATAACTTTGGCTCCAGGAGATCTGACACCTTCTTTAAACTTCTGTGTGCATCTGCATATGTGTGGTGTGGCATACATACACAAATACACAAAAATAAAAGAGTAAAGTAAGTATTTTGTGCTAATTAGATGGGGTTTTTTGTTTGGGTTTGTTGTTGCTATGTTTCTTTGTTCGTTTTGGGTTTGTTGTTGTTGTTGTTTTGTCAACTTGACACAAGCTAGAGTCATCTGAGAAGTGGAAACGGTGTTGGAGCAATGGCCTCCCTCAGATTATCCTGTAGGCAAATCTGTGGGAGCATGTTTTGTA